>JAURVB010004564.1:0-49281 GCA_033002965.1 Piper betle
TTGGGTTTGGAAGTTCACCTCGCTCGCCCGGGTCAGCTATCCCTACCCACTCTTGGGCGCTCCCCTGATCCCCATTTGGGACACTTGACCCGCAGCCGAATTTGGAGCTCCATTCCTTGTTACCAATCCCGGTAATCGCTGCGCTATGTTTTGAATCACAGAACTGGTATTATCTGAAGCCTGCGCAAGTCCCTGTATGGCTGTCAAAATTTGGCCTAACACACTCTCCACGTTCGTGTCTGACTGCGCAGCATGGCTCGACTTCCTTCGGGTGCCTGCCATCTAAAATTTATTCCGCTATGGTTCGTTAAAATTTTTTTTTCAATGATTACTTCTATTTGTTAGTGAGTCCACTAATTCCCTAATGACATACCCCATTAGAAAAAGATAAATATTGGACTCTTCAACAAGGTACTTGAGTCATAAGATGTGAGCTTTTGGGAAACTTTGCTCTGATACCACATGTAACGACTTGCCATTTTTCACAACACTGTGGGCCTAGCTGGCTAGGTGTTACTCACAATTTAGCAAATATGTCTAGCATTTCTAACAAACACATATATAAAGATCCCGAAGTCTTAGACCGTTTCCCAGTAGCCACACTTATTTCTCAAACAAATAAAAAAGGGAGTCCCATATTTATTTTGCTCCATGCTCTGGTTGTCAATCACCTAATTTCGTATCTACACACCTGCGGAGGCAATTCCGCATTAGTGATTACAACACTAAGTAGTATAATAGATAAAACAAATCATGTACATTCCACTATTTCCTTATGTTTATTTTAATATGCGGTGGAGCAATTCTGCTATACTCCAAAACAATGCGGAGGAGGTATCCGTTGTGATCCACACACCCGGCCGTAGCTCTTTTGTGGGGAGACTACCACTACTATCTCCAGTGCCAGTGCCTCACACTCCCCGACCGTAGCCTTTTTGTGGGGAAGCTATCACTGCACTCAGGTGATTGCTACGCCCCGTTTGTGGGGAAGCTCTCACTACCAATTCTAGTGTCAGTGCCTCGCACACCCCGGTCGTAGCCTTTTTATGGGGAGGCTATCACTGCACTCCAGTGCTATGGAGGAATCATTGTGCCTCACTCACCCTGGCCGTAGCCTTTTTATGGGGCGGCTATCACTACTCCAAAACAATGTTAATGCATTACAAACTTTACGCATATAATACGACTCAGTGTCAGATTGAGTTAATTTTTTGACCCCGGTTGCACTCGGTGCATGGTGGTCGAATTTGGTCTTAGGCCGACCAAGGCTACCAACAAGAAAAATACGATGTTCTACCTATTATACGTACTTGACTTGTGATTTCGTCTGACTGTGACCCGTGAACCCTAATCTGAATGAGGGCATAAAATTATACATTAGTATAATTTTATTTTGCATGAACCTACATGCAACTTACATGACTAATATACTATCAATTTTAAATGATGTAATTAGTTCATGTTAGTCTTCATATCTTATTAAATTTTCAGCAATTCTAATGATAATTAATTATTAATTATCCCCATCCAAATCCCCATTATCTAATTGATAATTTAATTATTAACATGTCCCATACTTAATTCTTTTGTATTTACCTTAAATTCTAACTCAACCGCATCGAGTTTTCCCATATTTACCTGGTTGCCATTCTACTTTAACAATTCATTTAACGACCCCAAAGCTCCCAACTTTATTGTAGTCAACCCGTGAAAGCTGGTATTTCATCATGCATGGCAACCAACCAGTAACGTGGCAGCCTCCATTTGCTGCCATGGCGTCTCCAACTTGGCCACCGCATGGCAACCCTCAACCAGCCCTTGGCGACCCCATTCCGGCCACCCAATCAGCAACCCCGACCTGACCATGGTGACTCCATGTCGGTCACATAATCAGCCCCCGACCAGCATGTCTTCTTTTCCTTCCACCCAATTTCAGACCCCATCTTCTATCTACCCCACTAATCCGATTGAGAAAACCCCAAACATCCAATCTTTATCCGTTGCGATCTCATGAAACTCGGACTACACCCTATATAGGGACCTTAATTTCACCATTAATGGTGGCCGACCAGCAGCCATGGCGACCATGTCCTACCCCATCAAGGTGACGACCAGCACCACCTAGGTGATGAACAGTCTGCACCTTCCAAGGCGGATGAACGTCTGGCCAGCAACACCATCCATGGCAACACCGACCTGTTCTCCCCCGGATTTCAGACATGCGTGCCTCCTCGACGGTCTATTTTACCCCTCCAAGGTGACGCATGAAAGGAAACATAGCGTGGTTGCTGCTGGAAAACAGCAGGACGTCCTCCTGGTTTTCTTCTTCCCTTGTTGATTTCTCATTTAATTCTTATGTTTATCATGTTTATGATTTATGCAACATGTGTATGCATGCAACAAAAGAAAAAGGAAGGAAAGAAAATTACCCGAGCGAAGGAGGAAATCCGGTGTCTGTATAAGGAGGAAAAATGTAGATGACGCCCCCCCTTTTCCTTTTATAATGAATAACATGACGGCTAGGGTACGTGGAAGCACCCTTTTACCGTAATTCCTTTAACCGGGTAATTGGGTAATCAACATGGTCCACTTAACCATTTCACTTAACCTGTTAAATGGGTACATGGTATGGTTCACTTAAATGGTTAATTGGATAAATAATGTAGTCGACTCGACCGATTCAACTGGAATATCCAATTAAAAATTACTTTTCAATTAACTGGGTAATTCATACTTATCAAGCTAACGAATTTTTTCCCACGTTCGATCCCACTGGGTCGAACGTCATTATTATTATTATTATTGTTATTATTATTATTATTATTATTTTTCCGGGTCTTTACAACTAAAATAAAATACGTTTAGATTGCACATGTTAAATTGGGTCTGATAAAACTGCCACTAACATGTCCTGCAATCTGGAAATAAATCCACGCTATAGTAGAGCGATAAAATTGAGAAGAGTCTTAACAGACATAATGTCCAAGCTCCAAGTGAGATGGCACGGTCTAAGACGATCTCGGATTTCGGAGCCTACATCCAAACAAACTGTTAATGAAAAGACTAACAACTCTATATGATGCATGATCGTGGTGTGGTGTGTATTCACATCAACAATAACATCTCAAACAATCAATAACACCAAACAAATCAACAAATAAATACTCAGCACACAAAACGAGATATGACAAGCCATAAACAAATAATAAAAAAATAAATAAATAAACTCAAGAATAAATAGATGTAATAATAAATACATGAAAATAAATAATACACTAATCATAAATAATAATAGCATAAATCTACTATATAAGTATGCGACAAAATATGAGTAAATAATAGCACATACACGAGTAAATAAATAATAAATAACTAAATACTTTGTTACATAAATAATAAAATAAATAAGTAGATAAATGAATAATTAATTAATAAACTAATCTTAAATAAAACTAGAGTAAATATCAAATATATGAATATACGACTCAGCGCGAATGAATATTAACATGAGATTTAATTAATTAAATCAAATAAGATAAACATGGATAAGAATAATATTGGCAAGTAATTATACCATCAATAATAACAAATAATCATACAAGCATGCATCATATACGACAAATGTATAAATAAAAGAAATAAATAATAATTAAAAAATGAATAAACATATAAAAAATAATAAAGAAAAATATTCAAAACATCAAAACATTTTAAATAATGTGAATATTCATCTAAATTAACTTTGGGAGTCTCAAAATACTGGAAACGGGTCAAAAAATAGATGAAAATGGGCGGAAATAAGCTATCGAGTTAACTGGGCTAAGTTAGAGTGAGTCAACTTGGTTAGGGTAAAGTTGTTGGGCTGGATGGGCTCGCCAACTCAGATGGGTCATAGACATAGACAGGGGCATGACAAACAGGAAAACTCAGGCAGACGGGAAGACGTGAGGTGGCTGGTGGATACGAGTAGGGCAAACAAACACCAAATGAGTCAGTGTTGCTGGTAGCCAGAAAATGCCAACAATGGTTAGATTGGGGTCGCTGCTTGTCAGGATCAATGAGGGGCGACAAGGGGAAGGTGCTGGTGGTGGTGATTGATGGTGTTCAATAGCCAATTGGCCGAAAATGGCCTTGAAGTGGTGGAAAAGTCATAGGGAAGGTGGGAGTAGCCGATGATTATTCTGGTAGAGATGGTTGGCAGGGCTATGTTGGATTGGTCGGCTATGACATGGGGATGCTACATGGGTGGTTAGCCATGCAAGAGGTGGCTTGTTGACACCAAAAACTACTCAAAAGGCGGCGGTGGCAGTGAGAAAGGACAAATAAAATATCACGAAGTGGTGGTTAGGTAGGGGCGCCCATCGTGTAGGGTATCCTCGAAACCTGACTCGACCAATCTCGAATAAACTGAGTTTGGAATCCATCTATTAGGGTTTGGTTTTATGATACCGGGTACCTATTTTATAATGGTCAGGTTTGGTTTTAGATATCGGATACTCGGTACTCTATTCAAATAATATAAATTTTTTTTGAAAATTATATTTAATATGTTTTCAATTTTATTATTGAGATATATGTATTTATTTGTAAAATTAATATGTTTTCGACTTTAATGTTTTTATTAGATTATTTAATCTACTTATTTTTTAGATAATTATTTCTAATTTAATTTTTCATGTTGCCATTTCATTTAATTTTTTATAATGTAACTGGGTTTTAAATGGTCGGGTTTGGGTCAAAGTAGCAGCCTTGGCTTGGATTTCCATGAAGTTGGGAGGTGGCTAGGGTTTCGAAAGTGAGATGGGAAACTAGGGCTAACAAGGTGGCTCTAGTCTTGCTACGCGATGTGATTTAAATGCCCAACAATTTGTGGGCTTATTTAGCCTCAAAACACTCAACTCAGTTGGGAATGATCGAAGACTCAAATCAAATTGGTCCCATAGGGGCAATCTGGTTGTCTGAAATTCCTAAGTTGCATACAAAAAAGATATCTTAAAAAGCCCAAATAGATACTAAATCCTACAACGGCCTCAATCTGGCCCTAAACCGTGAGCTAGCACAAGCAATAACTTATATACCTTGGGAATACGTCGATAACTCATGCTATGCTCTAGCATAACTGAAACTATTATTTGTATATTAGGCATTCCCAGCCTCTACAACATACTCATACGATTGTCTCGGCATCATAGTCATTGTTTGAAAGCTGAACTGACATAAGACTACCCCGATTTGGGCAAGGCAACAAGTGGATGAAACCCAAAGCTGGAGTTTTACAAGATGTCACAGACAGTATAGGCAACCACAGGCTGCAGTACAACAAGTGTTAGCAAATCAAGTGGCGGCCCAAGCTCAAGTCGAAGGAAATGAATTCCCAACTGATCCTCCCCACGTCATCAGATGTTAGGGAAAATCGTTCGGTTGTTCGGGCACAAATTTCTGTGTACTGCAGGCTCAAGCACGACAATACACTTTGGAGAAGTTTATTAAAAATGGTGTCAAGTCAATTAAGGGCACCACTGAACCAGATCGTGCAAAGGCATGGAGATTGAATATGTTGAAGACATTCAGGGAAATGGAGGTCCCAAAGAACAATTGGGTGTGACTTTCTCCCTGTATGTCAGAAGATGAGGCTGATTTTTGGTGGGTGGCACCCCAATGCGCTGATTTGCAGGAAGAGCCCTAGAGACAATACTTGGGTGGAGTTTATTGAAACTTTTAATGTGACCTATTATCTAGAGCAAGTGTGAGAACATGAATCTCATGAATTCTACAATTTGATTCAGGGAGAAATGTTTGGTAGGGAGTATGAGAAAATACTCATACAACTGGAAAGGCTTGCACTTGGTCTTTGCACTACAGAAAAAGCAAGGGCCAATAAGTTTGTTTGGGGACTCAGATTTGTATTGAAAGATAGAGTGGCCAACCAAAGACCAATGACACTGGCAAAGTCTGATAATTGCAGCAGTGTCAGGGGATGTTCTTGAAGAGGAATATCACCTATATAAAACGAACAAGAAGAAACAACCTGAAACTAATACTAAACCGGCATTTGCCAAGCTGATTCAAGGCAAGCAGAATGCTAATGGGGACAAAAAGAAGAGAAGTTCAACCAGTTGAGGACAATAGGCTTCTCTACCCCACATGCAACAAACAGCATGGTGGAGAATGCTTGAAGTAGGCAAATGTTTCTTGTGGGTGATATTGAGCTTCTAAAGACGAACTGTCTAAATTTGAAGAATAAGAAAGTTACGGAATAGATGATAGTAGTTATGAAATAAAATTAGTAGTATGCAATAAGTTGCTATTAGGTGCAACACGAGTTAGTAGTGGTATATATATTAGAATATTTCTTTATTTTATATTAGTATGAAGTATATAGTATTGATGAACATGGAGAACATCTATATTTATTATGATGGGATAGATATAAAGGAATATATATAGTATATATTTCTCTAAATGTGTGATTGTGGATGATTGTGAACTATTAATAACTATTAGAATTGCAATAGTTAGTAACCATGAATAATGTTGGAGGAATCCATTGATGGAATTAGCTAGTGTTACTACTATGGACATGGCACGGCAGGTGTGCCCCTATGGATTGAGTTTCAACATGCAAATTGAATTGTTGGATGCGAAATCTCAAAAGATTTGGATTAAGGAATTCTAGAGGTTATCCTGATGACCTAGCTTTTTTTGAAATAATAAATTAATAAGGTATCCCATTCGCGAAGGTTTTTGATCGGACAATGAACAACGAATAAGGATATGAAAATGGTCAAGTAAACAAGAAGGATCAAAGGGGATAGAGTCACATGTGGACTTTGTCCATATCCTGACCATGATGACGATGATAATGAATTAATAAATAAAAAGAAGCTAGACACTTAGATTGCCAGTTGGATTGACTGTTGTGGAGCTAAACATGTTTGTTAGATTGAAGCGGTACGTAGGCTTGGATAAGGTAAACAAGTATGACCGCATAACTTTGGCTTGTTCATCTTACTTTTTTATAGAATTAGTAAGGGTTACTCTAGATGTAACAACTCGGCCCAAAGTACAACGTAATGAGCCTAAGTCATTTCTTTAAAATGGTTAACCCAAGTTAAAAATCTATAGTCCATTATCACTTATAAATAGGATCTTCTCCCAGTAGGTATTAGATGTGGGATTAAGTTGAGGGATCTTATAATCCACCCATCTTAGGAAATTTCGTCCCCGAAATTCCTACACTTGGCCTGTTGCTAACCCCAGCCCACGACCTTCTTTGGCTTGTGACCGGCAACCTAGCCAACATCTCTAGTCCAGCTCACCATCTAACACATAACCAGGTTGCTCTAATACCGTTTATAATGACCAGGCCCAAAGTGGAACATAGTGGGCCGGGTCGTTATAAATGGTATCAGAGCAACCTGGTTACGAAATTTCGGGGACGAAATTTCCTATAGTGGGTGGATTGTGATATCCCTTAACTTAATCCCACATCTAATACCTACTGGGAGAAGATCTTGTTTATAAGTGAAAATGGACTATAGATCTTTAACTTGGGTTAACCATTTTAAAGAAATGACTTAGGCCTATTACGTTGCACTTTGGGCCGGGTCATTATAGGTGGTATCAGAGCCTGGTTTCCTACAAGCTCACACTTTATGACTCAAATACCTTGTTGAAAAGTCCAGTAATTATCTTTTCCTAATGTTTTATGTTATTAATTAACAAATTCATTAGCTAATAAACCTAAGTCATAATTGAAAAAAAACATATAAATGAACCATGATGGGAAAAATTTTCGACGTTTCAGATGGCAGGCACTCGTAGACAGCCGAACTGATCTAGTCAGTCAAATTCGAACACAGAGAATGTATTGGCCCAGATCCTAACAGCCATACAGGGACTGGCGCAGGCTTAAGAAAATACAAATTTTGTGGTTGAAAATATTGTTCAGTAGTTACCAGGAGTGGTAGCAAGGAATGGAGCCTCAAACTCAATAGCGGGTCCCAGCATCACCCTAGATGGTGATTAGGGGAGTGCCCAGGGGCGGGCTGGGTTAGCAGACCTGGGCGAGCGAGGGGAGCGTCCAAACCCAGTGCCACCAGTAGTCCAACAAGTGTTGCCGCTAGCTGTTGATGATAGTGACCGTTACACTATGGAAAAGTTCAGGAAGAATGGAGCTGAGGTATTTATTGGAGGGATCGATCCAATGAAGGTGGAGAGCTAGATAGACCTTACTGACAACGCACTTAGGGCTCCATCTGTGCCCCACCGCCATCAAGTGAGGTTGGCTAACTTAGTTGAGTCAGAGTCAAAACCCAAAGAGTTGTCCATGATTCCTGTGGTAGCAGAGTTTTCCGATGTATTCCCAGACGAACTTCTAGGGTTACCTCCTAAGCGGGCAGTGGAGTTCGCCATTGACCTAGCACCTGGACTAACACCAATTTCTAATGCACCTTACCGCATGGCAAAACTCAAGGAGTTAAAGAGTCAACTAGAGGAGTTGTTGTAGGTAGGTTTCATCTGACCAAGTACTCCACCCTAGGGAGCCCCTGTTCTTATTGTGAAGAAGAAAGATGGATCACTTTGGCTATGTATTGACTATCGACAACTCAATCAAGTGACAGTCAAGAATTGGTACCCCTTACCAAGGATTAATGACTTGTTTGATCAGCTAAAAACAACAGGAGTATTTTCTAAGATAGACTTGCAATTTGGTTATCACAAGTTGCGAGTAAAGGAGTTAGACATACAGAAAACATCTTTTCGAACACGATATGGACATTATGAGTTTCTAGTCTTGCCTTTGGTCTAACAAATGCACTAGTGGCCTTTATGTCACTCATGAACACAATATTTCACGCATACTTGCACAAGTTTATTATCGTGTTTATAGACGACATTTTGGTCTATTCAAATAATGAAGAAGAGCAGGTGGTGCACCTGTCCATTACTCTTCAAGTTCTGAGAGAAAATCAACTGTTTGCCAAGCTCTCAAAGTGTGACTTCTGGTTGAAGGAGGTAAACTTCCTAGGTCATATTATCTCAAAAGCCGGAGTTGTTGTGGATCCATCAAAAGTGAAAGCAGTCACTGATTGGCCACAACCCAAGTTAGTCATTGATATTAGAAGTTTTCTTGGCTTAGTGGGTTACTACAGGAAATTCATTAAAGACTTCTCCTTAGTAGCATCACCGATAACTAAACTCACAAGGAAGGGAGTCAAGTTCGAATGGAGTAGTAAGTGTGAGGAGAGTTTCTAGTCTCTAAGAAGAGTCTAACTACTGCTTCAGTCTTGACATTGCCAAATGGTAATGAAGGATTCGTAGTCTTCAGTGATGCATCCTTGTTGGGTTTAGGATGTGTCCGTATGCAGGGAGGTAAAGTGGTGGCCTATGCCTCTTGTTAATGGAAGAATCATGAGCAAAATTATGCAACCCATGACATGGAATTGGAGACACTACTTGTATGGAACCTAGTTCAAAGTCTTCACAGACCATCGGAGTTTGATATGTTCACCCAGAATGACCTTAACCTTCGATAGAAGCGGTGGCTAGAGTATTTGAAGGACTACAACTTCCAAATCTTATACCATCCAGGAAAAGTGAATATGGTAGTAAATGCTTTGAGTCAGAAGGGCAAGGTGGACAAATGTCAGCAGCTAGCTAGACTTTGGGCCATGTCAGCAGAAGTGGTAGCTATCAACCCTGTGGAGCAATTGACAGGGCTACTGGCAAATTTGGTTATTTTCAATGATTTGGTTGATTGTGTTAAGCTAGCACAAATGAGTGATGAGGAGCTGAATGAAATGTTAGACAAGACTCCTGACATTGTAGCTAATTCCAATAGTGAGATCAGATTTAGAGGAAGGTTGTGTGTACCCAAGGATGATGCACTGAGGTGGAATATCTTGGAGGAGGCTCATCACTCAAAGTTCTTGATACACCCTAGAGTTACTAAAATGTATCACGATTTAAAGCAAACCTACTGGTGGATTGGGATGAAGAGGGATGTTGTGGATTTGGGGTCCAAGTGTCGGACTTGCCAACAGATTAGAGACCAACATCAACTACCTGGAGGACTATTGCAACCTTTAGAAATACCAACTTGGTAATGGGAGTGTGTCACATGTGATTTTATTGCAAAGCTCCCAAGGACTCAGAAGAAGCATGACTTCATATGGGTGGTTGTGGACCGACTATCTAAGGTCGCTCACCTCATCCCCACAAAATCAATGAGAACTATGAAATACCTGGCAGGATTGTATGTCAATAATATTGTCAAGCCACACGGGAGACTGAACAAGAAATGACAAGGAAGTACCCTAGCCTATTTGTGGCATAAGAATCTTATGATTGTAGTAGCATGAACCGATACCGAGGAAATAATTAATCATGATTCAGTTGTTGCCTGTTATGATATTTCAGGGACGAAATATTTCCAAGTTGGGGAGATTGTAAAGACTATGAATGTCTATATGTCTCACTAGATTTGTTGTAAAGGTTGAGAATTTAATATTTAATATTTTTGAATGATATATATTAGTCATGTAGTTGCATGCATTCCTACTCGAATAAAATTATACTTATGTATAATTTTATATTCTCATTCAGATTAGGATTGTTGGTCATGGTTGTAGGTTCACTTACAAACTATCTAGGTTTGTATAATTATTTAAAATGTTATATTTTCTCTTTTTGGCAGCCTTGGCCGGCCTGAGCCCAGATTCGACCACCATGTACTGAGTGCAACCGGGGTTAAGGAATTGACTCAGTCCGACATGGGGCCGCACCCTTTAAAATTACTATGTGGGAGTCTTGGTCTACTTGAGTTCATAACCGATCACCATGTGCCGAATGCAATTAGGGTTGACTCAATTCGATGGAGGGCAACACCCCCTGAAAGATTAAATACCCGCCCTCAAGCCGAAAGGGGTGACAGGGCGCACTGGCGCAAGACGGCTCATTATGCACTTGTCACCCTGAGAGGGTGAGTCAATGACAAATATCGGTAACTACAAGTCGTGGGCCACGTAGCATGTATGCGCATGCATGGGATGGTAGCTAGATGGGGTGGCCACCCCTCCCAGCATATTAAGAGGTTGGCATAGGCTCATAACAACTAAAAGTCTCATGAAATGATAATAGAGATTATATTGACTTGTTTCATTTAATTATGCGTGTTTGGACTGAAGAATAAAAGTGTGGTTGATGTTTCTTTTATCAACCAAGGTTTGGTGAATTGATAATAAATTGGACTTCCTTTTTATTCTCTTGTGTTATAAATGTGGCTATGAGAAACAGTCCAAAACTGTGGAACTTTGAGTTAGTTTTTTTATGCATTGTCACATGCTATCAGAACATGTTTTACTTTTATGATTTATAAATTTTTAGACTTATTTCCATATTAGAATTCATGTTCTTGAAGTTATGTTTACGTCAATTATATTTTAAGTTACACCTGGGCCGGTTCGGGCGGGTCGTTACACTAGAAATAATAAGTTTATGTAGGGGTTAATTGGGTAGACGAGGGAAAATGTAGGCTGTAATTAACGTTCTAATGAGGGGGTATCGTCCTATTCTCTCCAACATGATGCTTTTGCTCCTCTTGTTGCAAGACCAGCCTTCTTCCACCTCTATTCCACGCCTTCCAGCCCTCTTGGAGATTAATTTGTGAGTGTTTCTTCGTTGGGAATAGATTTCTAAGGGACTTTTGTAAATAAGAAGATTTCTCAACCTAATTCATGTAAAGTGCATAGTTTTTATGTCATTCCAATGATCCATGATGTTCTGTACAAGTATGATAACGTCTCATAGCAAGTGGCATATTTTTGTATGTTTTTTATTGAATGGAGATTAATTGTAGTTTGTTTACTATACTTACTACATATGTAAGTTGATGATGCAGGTCCATATATTGGTGTTGAGTGAATAGTTTCTTGATTGTTCACAAATTAGATGTGGCAGCTTGTGGACGGTGGGATGGCAAGAGATTCAGTATTAGGGTTTTATTTTTTACAACTTACTTGAGAATTATACTGAACTTGAGATTTATTTATTGGACATTACTATTATAAATTATGAGTTGTTATTATTTTGTGTATGGTATCAAATGAATGGTCAGGTCCTAGTATATTCTGCTGTTTATATGTAATTTAATTATTTTATGTTTAAATTTTTGCATGCACACAAAGTGGATTCCTAGGAATGGCCCTGTAATTAGGTTTTTATGTATGTTAGAAAGGCGGGTTATTACACAAGTACATTCCTTCTGTAGGCTAAATGTTCTCACACACTCTCAACACCTTGAGAGATTACAAATCAAGCTTACACAATTGAGGTTGGCCTCATTACAACCATCTCTTGGGATTACACAATCAAAGCCTAGGAATGCAAGCTAATAGGCCAAGCAAATCCTAATTATAATCTTGAGCTTCCAAAATTGTCAAATGAGTTCTAGGGGGGCAACACATCCAAGGTGTGTCAAAATATTTCCCCCAAGGCTTTATTTATAGGTTTCCAATACTTCTTCCAAAATAGTAATTGTAGAATTCAAATCCCCTAAGTTTGTTGTTTCTAACGGCTATTTTTAGCAACTTTTCCTAACTATCATCTATCGTGCAACTGACTGAAGGTCTACCAATCGTCCACTAAAACTAGCCTTTGGGTCTTCAGCTCCTCTTCAGTTGCTGAACCACTAATTGAAGATTTCACCTCATGATTCACTTAACTTCTGTCCACTGTTGATGTGATGTTAGGTCACCGATGCTCTACCAAAGTCTTTTCAACTTCAAATTTCCTGTCACTACATCAGCCCTAGGGTTGTTCACACCCCTTCAGCTGTTGAACCCTTAACCAAATATAACACCTCGATTTGGCCCATAGCACAAACCAAATTGAAATAATAAACTTTAGGATGCTAATTCATGACCCATTAAAGTACAAAACCAACTCATAGGGACCTAAACCACTTAAGGAATCAGAAGACATAAACCTAAGGGAGTTTAATGTGCAAACAAAATTCAGAATGCTTGCAAAGACATTTAGGGCTAAGCTCATGCAATTAGGACATCTGGATGAGTCAAAGTTAAGAAGGCGACTAAAATCTTATAGAAAATCCTATTGTCTCCCCTGTAACTAGGACGTTGGAAAAATTTTCACAATCTGTTTATAGTCACAATTACTAAAATCACACACAACACATTTCAAAAATTCACATTCAACAAACAGAAACTCTAGGAGGTGTTCCACATCATTCACTTCACATTGCAACACATTTACACCACAAATTTACATTCTTTAAGTAGGTTGGTTTGTCTAGTCTTCACATGGGCCATTCAACCAGCAAAACAAAACCTAGAAGCTCCCCATGCTTCTTCTTCACTTCGGGTACATGCACATGTAACAAAATTTAGTGTACCAAGGATTTCCTTAACCTTCAATTTTATAACTATGAGGCTTAAAGAAATATTGAACAAAATGAGTTAGACCTACAAGCCCGAGAGCAGTCAGTTGCAAAACAAAAAGATACAGTTAGGAAATAACAAAATGCAAATGCAGCAACCAGGTTTGCATTTCTAGAATTAGCCCAGCTGCACAAGTTCACATATCAAATCAATACGCCTCCACAAAATAGGAAGGGAGGGAGACATTCACAACAATTAAAATCAAATACCACTCAACAACACGTACACAATAGCACAACCAACCTAGCATCTCCAACCTCCTCACAATTTGTGAACCAATTTCGGCAAACACCACGAGCACCGAGCACTCACCTACATACCATAAAAATGCATTAGTAATGGGTGTCACTGAGTCCCAAAGAACTAATAGGGAATAACAAAATTGACAAATTGATATAATAGTTATCCATGAGAAAAACTAAAAAAAATCAGATACTTCACACACACACACACACAAACTAATCACAACAAAGTCAATAGGGCCTAATCATAATTAGAGAGCTAATCATGCAGACGAACCAAAATACTCTATGGTAACATGTCTGCACTAAACATGGTCAGAATCTGGTCGCTGACAAGACACCTGAGGCCAATTGAGCCTAACTGAACTCTTCTGAGACATGATATGATCTAGATATACTTGATGGAGAGCATACACATGCTAAATAACTGAGATAGATTGCTAGTTGGTAGTATATAGATAATCATAGCACACAATTAACCACTGACCAAGCAGTATAGGTTAGTACTGATCAGGCTCCTCGGTTAGCGTCATGCTCTTATCTACTATCCATGCATCATCTGAAATCAAAGAATAAGTATAAGGTCTCAATAGTTTCAAATCATGCAGAACTAAAATGTGACTTCTGAGTTGGTTCTTGCATTTTGAAAACTCATAAAGGGATTTGAACCTTGAAGTTATATTAATTAGGAAAATTGTTAAGATGGCCCAAGATAGTGGGATCAATAAAACACCACTAGCTACATCCTAAGAAGTGAAAATAAAATATGTGAGCCAAGCAAAAAATCAAGTATAGAGAAGAGTCTTAACGGACATGAGAAGACCTCTTTGTCCTACCGCTGCGAACCCAACCCTGCATGGCCTAGCAAATGTAGACCACTACTCAACACCTTGTATGATGCATGCATGCAATGACATGCAACAACCATGGATGTGACAAATGACATGGCATGCGAGATGGAAATTTAAACACTCCACACACATATCACAATCACATGCTTCATCAAATGAAAACTGCACGAGATTTTGATAAATTAAATAAAGATGTCGAAACAGAGATTTTGGTATTTTATGAAATATGTTTTGGGATTCAACCAGCGCACTTAAATTCTAACTTAAGATATCGATCACCGAAGATAACTCACGGCAATTAATAAAGATATCCTGGCATGCTAATCGCAAACAAGATCTCAGCAAAATTATGGAAATCAACTGAAATTGGCAATTACTTAATTGAACCTAACCCTTGCAATTCTTCTACCGAACCAACTTTGAAGAGCAGAACTTGAAAGCTAAGGGACCTCGATAATCTGTAGAACTCTTGCTGGGCAGCTTGAGATATCAAGTCAACCCACACCCGAAGCTGTTAATTACGAATTATTCAATCAATTAAAAAATGAAAGTGTCAATTAGGATAAGCCCGTTAATTACCATTTAGCATTAAAACTGCGTGCCTACAACCAATTACACATTATCTTATTGTTATTTTAATTAATTAGTTAATATACCAATTTGGAATGCAAAACAAGGCGCTCGTACACAGTCCAAAATCATAAAGTTTGAATATTTGTATTATTTTGACCATTTTAGGTGATAGTTTTCATGGTTCAGGCACAAATGAGCAATTTACTACAACTTTTAATCGCGTACAATCACTCAAAAAATATAAAAATTAGATTTTTATCAACAATCAACAAAATCATAATGAAATGATCAAGATAACATGGTGAACAAGTATCCTACAAGTCTAAATCATGACATCGATATGCAAACGAACCACAACTTGCAAAACCAAATGAAAAGGAGGAGAAAAGAAGCGTATCATGATGAGGAAAAAGGGGAAAAGCTAAGAGGAGGAAGAGAAGAGAAAGGCTCGGGATGACTTCAAAAACATGACTAGGACTTGGATGTACGCCTTAATGCAAGCGACAAAAACTAACATGGCATGCGTCACTAGGTTACTCTAAAACAATTGAAAACACATGCATCGGCTTGGCAATTGAGGTTGACTGGACCAACTCAATGGTGGAGACACCTAATGCTCAAGCCCACAACACCACACAAAGGATCCCAACAGCACCGTACTAATCGAATCAGACTGACCGTGTGCTACACATATAAAACCTGTGACTCAAGTTAGGGTTTTATACGCACGAATCAGACAATTCAGCCATCGGTTAGAGTCGAGTCACTTCAAAACACTTGAACTGAGTTGAGGACGGCTGTGTGTTATGAGCCATGAGGGTCAAGTGTGCCCGAGTAAATAAAAATAATGTTAGTAGCACAATAAGGAAATGAGTTATCAAAATATACAACAGTATGCCAGATTTTTTTATTATTTTATGCATGTGACCATAGAATTAATTTTATACCGTTTATCATGTTAGGACACACTAGTTAGTATTATGGGTGGTTGGTAGGTTTAGAACATGTCACTTTATTCTTATTGAGTGTATTTTATTTTATAGCCTGTTATTATATTTATTTTATAATTTTTTAGAATTTATTTATTAATTTTGACTCGCTTGGACATGTAAACTTTTAATTATAAAATTGCCACTGTGTGTCTAACAGCTCCTTCCAAACATTCTCTTTGTGTCATCCCTTTGCCACCACCCGACGGATTTCCCCCTTTCTTCTGACGACCCATCCCCGCCGGCCGGAAGCGACACTGCCCCAGCCTTCCTTCCTTCCCCTCCTTTTCTTTCCCTTCCCTACTCACCGCCGCCGCCCATGATCTGTTTTCTTGGAGCACCGCTGGCCTCGCCACCGCTGCTCGCACCTCACCACAGCGGCCTAGCTGTCAACCACCCTGTCATCATCCAAAGTCTGCCGACCAAAGCACCGTTCTGACGATGAAGAAGGCTTCCACCTTGGTGGAGTTCCACCAGGCGTTGTGCCATTGTCTTGGGTTCAGCGGCTGGGCAGTCATTGATTGACCAAGGTGAAGTTCTCTTCCACTTATCCCAACTGCGTGGGAGCCTAACCAAGCTTTCCTGAAGCCCCTTTCTCCTCGCCATGCATTTCCCACAGAACCATCACCATTGGCTGTGTTATCCTGCAAGCTGTCGGAATAGTGGCTGGTGGCCCTTGGTCGGCTTGCCCGTGCCACCCTCCTTTCCTTGTCGAGACTACTGGAGATCAGCATAACCTCCCTTTCCCTGCTGTTTTGCTGCTGGCTGCAAGTGTTCTTGCTCGAAGACAACCACTATCCACTGCCGGTGTGACGACCCGCCCGAACCGGACCGGGTGTTACCTAAAATATATTGATGTAACAATAACATTGTAGAACATGATTCATAATATAACAAATAAGTCTAACAGTTTATAACTCATAGAAAGAAATCATGTTCTGATAGCATATGGCAACATATAAAATAACCGTCCCACAGTCTCGGACCGTTCCCCATAGCCACATTTATAACACAAGAAAAATAAAAGGAAGTCCAATTTAGTATCAATTCACCATACCTAGGTTGGTAAAAGAAGGACCAACCACACTTCTATTCTTCAGTACAAAGCTTCTCACCTACGGAGGCAATTCTGCATTAGTGATAAAACCACTAAGCCGTATAATTAAATGAAACAAGTCAATATAATCCTGATTATCATTTCACAAGTCTTTTAGTTATTATGAGCCTATGCCAAGCTCTTAGTATGCTGGGAGGGGTGGCCTCCCCATCTAGCTACCATCCCATGCATGCACACACACTCTACGTGGCCCACGGCATATAGTTACCAATATTTGCTATTTACTCATCCTCTCGGTATTACAAGTGCATAATGAGCCTACTTGCACCACTGCGCCCTGTCACCCCTTTTGGCCAGGGGCAGGCATTCAATCTTTTAAGGGGTGCTGCTCTGCCAAATTGAGTCAACCCCGGTTGCATTCCAGCGCATGGTGGTTAGATACTCAAGTCGACCAAGACTACCACATAATAATTTTAAAAGTGCAGCCCCGTGTCGGACTGAGTCAATTCCTCGACCTTGAATGCGTTCCAGCGCATGGTGGTCAAATCTGGGCTCAGGCTGACCAGGGCTGCCACCAAGGAGAAATAGATCATTTAAAATAATTATACAGACCTGGATAGTTTAATAAAGGTACGAATTTGAAATTAAGGTTATTTTAAATTATTCAACTTAATAAAGGTTCGAACTTTATCTATTTTCATTGGGTTATTTAGGTTCAACGCTTGTGATTTTTTCCCCGATTATAGTTTAATAACCCATTCTCTACATTACTAATTCATTATTAAAATAATCACTTTATTTACCTAATATTAAATTTAATATGATAAAGGTGAAATCTTTATTTTATTATTCGCTTCTAACCATCCGATTTAATTTTATCGCTTGTAGTATGCCAATTAATTATAAACCGTTAATCATTACCGTATTTTTATTACTCGTGGCAATTTCGTACAATAATTAATTAGTTTAATAACTTGACCCATAACCCATTAGAATAATTATTTTTAAAGATTTATTACGAGTTAGTATTATTTTTTAACTTAAGTCGGTGTCAAGTCAACCCATATTTACAAGACTGCCATCTTCTTCTTCTTCTTCTTCTTCTTTGTCTCAAAACCAGACCTGACGTATTCTTTCAACCTTCTGCAACCTTCCCCAGAAACCCAACTAAACAACCATATAAACATCCCAATAAAACGTCAACAACAAAATAAAAATAGCAAGCGATGAAGCATAAAATTCGTGCTTTACAGCAGCGATCCAAGGTGAACACCGTCCTGCACCCAAAACCAGACCTGTTCTTCTTCTCCCAGCCTCAAGACCCCTCCTTTCTTTCACCTTGCTCCAATTCAGATGTTCCATGACCTCAGGCCGGCCTTAAAACAGTAAGGATCAGCCAGCTTTGGACGTTGCATGGAGTATGATCGTTTTCCCCACTTCTGCACTTCGCCGCCATGAATTCCGGCGAGAAGGTCGTCCGCTATGGACTATTCCGGCAGCCTGAACTGCTGTGATGGAACCCATGATGCTGTCGACGAAGGACAACCGGCGTCTACCCCTCTGAATCTTCCCTTACCGCATCTATTTCAGAGGAACTGCCATCACCATTGTCACCCCTTGCAACTCCGCCCACAACCAGCTGTAATTCCACCACCACTTGGAAACTAGGGATACGGTGAGCCCTCCCTTCGACCCAGCTGCAAGAGAGGACGTCGGGGTTGTGAGGTAATGCCTTGCGAACATCTTTACAGTTGGCCATCTTGCCAAAATTTCAGACTACTCGGCCCTGGACGGGATTCCAGTCTTCAGTTTAGTTCTTGTTGTTTATTGTTGATTTCAGACTTTATTTCTCATGATTATCAAGCTTATTATCAATTGAAAAGACATAAGAATGCATGAAAGTTTAGAAGAGGGAGATTGGAAGGATACCCAAGCAAGGAAGAAGCACAGGCAAGGAAGAGGAGAACTAGGTGGCTAAGGTGAGGAATATGCCCCTTACACCAAAAATGACGTCCTCTTTCAAAATTATAAAAATGAAAATGACGGCTAGGGTATGTGAAAACACCCCTACACCAGCATTTTATTTAACCAGGTAAATAATAAAATGGGTAAATAATTAACAGTGTAGATTTAACTGGGTAGAGAATATAACACGTTCGGTCCTTCCCTGACCGCGTTCGGTATTTCCTTGCCATTTCTTGTTCAGTCTCCCATGTAGCTTCCTCTACCCCTGATTTTTCCACAATACTTTTACAAAAAGAATTTCCTTTGTTCCCGAGTGTCTTCATTTCCCTTGCCAGGATGCGAATCGGCTTTTCCTCATGGGTTAAATTTGATTGTGGCTCTAAGTCTTAAAAATTTGTGATTATATGATCTTTATCTCGTACATATTTCTTTAACATTGACACATGGAAAACATTGTGTACTCAAACTAGGCTTGGTGGTAATGCCAGTCTATATGAACAATTTCCAACTCGATTCAAGATTGGGAACAGTTCTATGAATCTTGGCTTCAACTTCCCTGATGTTAGAAATCAGATCACCCTCTTTGTAGGAGAAGTCTTTAGGTACACAAACTCCCCAACTTGAAACTCTAGGTCCCTCCTTTGAGTATCAGCATAACTCTTTTGTCAATCCTGAGCTGCCTTAAGCCTTTGCTGAATGAGTTTCACCTTTTCAGTTGCTTTTCCCTCACCATCTCTGGCCCGACTATAACTACTTCGGTATACTCCAGCCAGCACGAAGGAGATCTGCAGGGCCTACCCTATAAGGCTTCAAATGGAGCCATCCCTATACTAGCTTGGTAAAAGTTATTGTAGGTGAATTCAGCCAAAGCTAAGTGTTTCATGCAATCACCTCCCCAGTCAAGTATGCAAGCTCTTAACAATTCTTTGAAAGTTTGAATAGTCCTCTCATTCTAACCATCAGTTTGGGGATGATATGTTGTACTCAGCTTGAGTTGGGTCCCCATGGATTTTTGGAAAGTTTCCGAGAAATGTGAGGTGAATAGGGGATATCAGTCGGAGACTATCTCCTTTGGAACCCCATGCAACTTGACAATATTGTTGACATACAATCCTACTAGGTATTCCGCAGTTCTCATTGATTTCGTGGGTACCGTGTGTTACCTATAATATCTAGAACATGATTCATAATACAACAAATAAGTCTAGCAATTTTTAACTCATAAAAAGAAATCATGTTCTGATAGCATATTACAATATATAAAATAACCGTCCCACAGTCTCGGACTGTTTCCCATAGCCACATTTATAACACAAGAAAAATAATAGGAAGTCCAATTTATTATCAATTCACCATACCTAGGTTGGTAAAAGAACCACCAACCACCCATATGGGGTCATGCTTCTTCTGAGTCCTTGGCAGTTTTGCAATAAAATCGCATGTAACACATTCCCATTTCCAAGTTGGTATTACTAACGGTTGCAATAGTTCTCCTAGTAGTTGATTTTGGGCTTTAATCTGTTGGCACGTCTGACACTTGGAGACAAAATCCACAACATCCTTCTTCATCCCAATCCACCAGTAGGTTCACTTTAAATCCTGATACATTTTATTAACTCCAGGGTGTGTCAAGAACTTTGAGCGATGTGCCTCCTCTAAGATATTCCGCCTTACTACATCATCCTTGGGACACACAACCTTCCTTTAAATCTAATTACACAATTGGAATCAGCTACAATGTTAGGAATCTTGCCCAACATTTCATTCAGCTCCTCATCGTCCATCTGTGCTAGCTTAACACGATCAACCAAATTGTTAGAAATAACCAAATTTGCCACTAACCAACTTAGTTGCTCCACAGGGTCGATAGCCACCACTTCTGTTGACATTGCCCAAAGTCTAGCTAGCTACTAACTTTTGTCCACCTTGCCCTTCCGACTCAACGCGTTTGCTACCACATTCGCTTTCCCTGGATGGTATAAGATTTAGAAGTCATTGTCCTTCAAATACTCTAGCCACCGCCTCTGTCGAAGGTTAAGGTCATTCTGAGTGAAGATATACTTCAAACTCTAGTGGTCAATGAAGACTTCGAACTGGGCTCCATACAGGTAGTGTCTCAAAATTTTCACGGCAAAAACCACTGCTGCCAATTCCAACTTCAATTGACGAGTGGCGTAGGCCACCACTTTACCTCCCTGCATAAGGACACATCCTAAACCCAACAGGGATGCATCACTGAAGACTAAGAATCCTTCATTACCATTTGGCTGTGTCAAGACTGGAGCAGTTGTTAGACTCTTCTTTAAAGGCCGGAAACTCTCCTCACACTTTCTACTCCATTCAAACTTGACTCCCATCCTTGTGAGTTTGGTCATCGGCGATGCTACTAAGGAGAAGTCTTTAATGAATTCCCAGTAGTAACCCGCTAAACCAAGGAAGCTTCTGATGTCGTGACTGACTTGGGTTGTGGCGAATCAGTGACTGCTTTCACTTTTGATGAATCCCCTGCAACTCTGGCCTTTGAGATAATATGACAAAGAAAGTTTACCTCCTTCAACCAGAACTCACACTTTGGCAACTTGACGAATAGTTGATTTTCTCTCAGATTTTGAGGAGTAATGGACAGGTGATTCACATACTCTTCTTCATTATTTGAATAGAGCAGAATATCGTCCACAAACATGATAATAAACTTGTCTGAGTATGCGTGAATTACTGTGTTCATGAGTGACATAAAGGCCGCTGGTGCATTTGTTAGACCAAAAGGCATGACCAAAAATTCATAATGTCCATACCGAGTTCGGAAAGCCGTTCTCTATACATTTGACTCCTTTACTCGCAACTGGTGATAACCAGACCGCAAGTTTAACTTAGAAAATACTTCGGGTATTTTTAGCTGATCAAACAAGTCATCAATCCTCGGTGAGGGGTACCGATTCTTGACTGTCACTTGATTCAGTTTGCGATAGTCAATACATAGCCAAAGAGATCCATCTTTCTTCTTCAAGGAAAGAACAGGGGCTCCCCAGGGTGAAGTACTTGGTCGGATGAAACCTGCCTGCAATAACTCTTCTAGTTGACTCTTTAACTCCCTGAGTTCTGCTTCAGTCATGCGGTAAGGTGCTTTAGAAATTGGTGTTACTCCAGGTGCTAGGTCAATGGCGAACTCCACTGCCCGCTTAGGAAGTAACCCTAGAAGTTCATCTGGGAATACATTGGGAAACTCTGCTACCACAAGAATCATGGACAACTCTTTGGGTTTTGTCTTAGACTCAACTAAGTTAGCCAAAAAGGCTTTACAACCCTTACCAAACAATGGGCAGTCAAGTTGTTTGGTAAGGATAGCTGCCACAAATTCTGCCACGTGATTGAAGAGATCTCATGTCGATGGAGTGTGCTTTTTCCATGGATTTCCACCAGTCAGATGCTTCCTCCTGAAGCATGCATGTTGCCAACCTCACTTGATGGAAGTGGGGCACAGATAGAGCCCTAAATGCTTTTTCAGTAATGTCTATCAAGCTCTCCGCCTTCATTGGATCGATCCCTCCGACAAATAGTTCAGCTCCATTCTTCTTGAACTTTTCCACAGTGTAACGGTCACTATCATCAATAGCTGGTGGCATCACTTGTCGGGCTACCAGTGGCACTGGGTTTGGATGCTTCCCTTGCTCGCCCGGATCAGCAAACCCTGCCCGCCCTTGGGCACTTCCCTGACCACCATCCGGGGTGATTCTGGGAACTGCCGCTGAGTTTGAGGCTCCGTTCCCTACTACCACTCCCAATAACTGCTGAACAATATTCTAAACCACATAATTTGTATTTTTGGAAGCCTATGCTAGTCTCTGTATGGCAATCAGGATTTGGGCCAACACATTCTCTGTGTTTGATTTGATTGCACAGATCGGTTTGACTGTCTACGAGTGCCTGCTATCTGAAACGTCGAAATTTTTTTCCCATCATGGTTCATTAATATGTTCTTTTTCAATTATGACTTAGGTTTATTAGTGAATGAATTTGTTAATTAATAACATAAAACATTGGGAAAAAATAAGTACGGGACTTTTCAACAAGGTACTTGAGTCATAAAGTGTGAGCTTGTAGGAAACCAGGCTCAGATACCACCTTTAACGACCCGCCTGAACCAAACCAGGTGTTACCTAAAATATAATTGATGTAACAATAACATTCTAGAACATGATTCATAATACAACAAAAAAGTCTAGAAGTTAATAACTCACAAAAAGAAATCATGTTTTGATAGCATATGACAATATATAAAATAACCATCCAACAGTCTTGGACCGTTTCCCATAGCCACATTTATAACACAAGAAAAATAAAAGGAAGTCCAATTTAGTATCAATTCACCATACCTAGGTTGGTTAAAGAAGCACCAACCACACTTCTATTCTTTAGTACAAAGCTTCTCACCTGCAGAGGCAATTCTGCATTAGTGATAAAACCACTAAGCCGCATAATTAAATGAAACAAGTCAATATAATTCTGATTAACATTTCACGAGTCTTTTAGTTGTTATGAGCCTATGCTGAGCTCTTAGTATGGTGGGAGGGGTGGCCTCCCCATCCAGCTACCATCCCATCCATGCGCACACACACTACGTGGCCCACGGCATGTAGTTATCGATATTTGCCATTGACTCATTCTCTTGGTATCACAAGTGCATAATGAGCCTACATGCACCATTGTGCATGTCACCCCTTTCGGCCTAGGGGCAGGTATTCAATCTTTTAGACGGTGTTGCCCTGCCGAATTGAGTCAACACCGGTTGCATTCCACCGCTTGGTGGTCAGATACTCAAGTCGACCAAGACTCCCACATAGTAATTTTAAAGGTGCAGCCCCGTGTCGGATTTAGTCAATTCCTTTACCCCGATTGCGTTCCAGTGCATGGTAGTCGAATATAGGCTCGGGCCGACCAGGCCTACCAATTAGGAAAATTTGAACATTTCAAATAATTATACGGACCTAGATAGTTTGTAAGTGAACTCGCAGTTGTGACCAACGAGCCTAATCTAAACGAGAACATAAAATGATACATAAGTATAATTTTATTCGAGTAGAAATGCATGCAACTAAATGACTAATATATATATATATATCACTATTAAACTACAACAATATTAAATATTAAATTATTCATGCGACATAATTATTTAAATCCTACTTATATTTTAAAATAATTATCCAAATTGTGATTCACACTTAACAAAGGATAAGATAATTATCATCTTATAAACAAATATTTAATTACTATTGTTAGTATATTTTCCTTCGATTATAATTTTTAATCGTATCATTATTCATATCAATTTAATTTATTAAGTTGTTCAATTATATTATTTAAAATAATTTGTAATATTCTAATTCAAAGATATTTCTAATTATTTTAAATTATTCAACTTAATAAATGTTCGAACTTTATCTATTTTCATTAGGTTATTTAGGTTCAATGCTTGTGATTTTTTCTCGATTATTGTTTAATAACTCATTTTCTACATTACTAATTCATTATTAAAATAATCCCTTTATTTACCTAATATTAAATTTAATATGATAAAGGTGAAATCTTTATTTTATTATTCACTTATAACCATCCGATTTAATTTTATCGCTTGTAGTACGCTGATTAATTATAAACCGTTTATCATTACCGTATTTTTATTACTCGTGGGGATTTCGTACAATAATTAATTAGTTTAATAACTTTACCCATTACGCATTAGAATAATTATTTTTGAAGATTTACTGCGAGTTAGTATTATTTTTTAGCTTGAGTCGATGTGAGTTAACTCATATTTATAAAACTGCCATCTTCTTCTTCTTCTTCTTTGCCACAAAACCAGACCTGACATCTTCTTTGAACCATCTGTAACCTTCACCAGCAAACCAATTAAACAACAATATAAACATCCCAACCAAACGTCTACAACAAAATAAAAACAGCAAGTGATGAAGCATATAATTCATGCTTTACAGCAGCGATCCAAGGTGAACACCGTCCTGCACCCAAAACCAGACCTGTTCTTCTTCTCCCAGCCTGAAGACCCCTTTTTTGTTGCACGTTGCTCCAATGAAGATGTTCCATGACCTTAGGCCGGCCTCAAAACAGTGAGGATCAGCCACATTTGGACGTTGCATGGAGTACGATCATTCTTCCCACTTTTGCACTTCGCCGCCATGAATTCAGGCGAGAAGGTCATCCATTGTAGACTATTCTAGCGGCCCGAACTACTGTGATGGAACCCATGATGTTGTGGACGAAGCACAACCGGCGTCTACCCCTCTGAATCATCGCTTAGCGCATCCATTACAGAGGAACTGCCATCACCATCCTCACCCCTTGCAACTCCGCCCATAACCTGCTGTAATTCCGCCACCAATTGGAAACCGGGGACACAGTGAGCCCTCCCTTCAACCCAGCAGCAAGAGAGGACGTTGGGGTTGTGAGGGAATGCCTTGCAAACATTTTTACGGACCCTCATCTTGCCAAAATTTTAGACTACTCGGCCACAGACGGGATTCCAGTTTTCAGTTTAGTTCTTATTGTTTATTGTTCATTTTCGACTTTATTTCTCATAATTATCAAGCTTATTATCAATTAAAATTAACAAATATTAAATATTAAATTATTCATGTGATATAACCATTTAAATCCTACTTTACATTTTAAATTTACTATCTAAATCATAATTCACACTTCATTAATGATAAAGTAATTATTAATTTATAAACAAGTATTTAATTTTCTTTTGCGATGATAATTACTTAACCATGATCTTGATAATTTAGTTTATAGTTATAATTTTAAATCACTATCCTTATTCATAGTAATTTAATTAATTAAGTTGTTCGATTGAATTATTTAAAATAATTTGTATTGTCCTAATTCAAAGATATTACTAATTATTTCAAATTATTCAACTCAATAATGTTTCGAATTTTATTTATTTTCATTATGCTATTTAGGTTAGTCGCTTGTGATTTTTTACACAATTATAGCTTAATAACACATTTTCTACCTTACTGACTCGTTATTAAAATAATCACTTTATTTACCTAATATTAAATTTAATATGGTAAAGGTAAAATCTTTATTTTATTAATCACTTATAACCCTCCGATTTAATTTAATCACATGTAGTACGCCGATTAATTATCTATCGTTTATCATTACCGTTTTTTTATTACTTGTGGCATTTTCGTACAGTAATTAATTAGTTTAGTCACTTTACCCATAACCTATTAAAATGATTATTTTTTCAAAATATTTATTACTAGTTAGTATTATTTTTTAACTCGAGTCGGTATCAGGTCAACCCATATTAACAAAATAGCCATCTTCTTCTTCCCCAACGTCCTTTCTTCTCCAAACTCCATCTTTGCACCAAAAAAAACTAATCACATCCTTCTTGAAACCTTCTGCAACCTTACCCAGCTGCCCAATTGAACAACCATATAAACATCCCAACAAAGCATTAATAACGGAATAAAAACAGCCATGGATGAAGCCTAACGTCCATGTTTTACAGCAGCATCCAAGGCGACACCGTCCTGCACCAAAACTAGACCTGTGACGTCTTCTTCTTCAACCCAAAACCAGATGACGACTCGACTAACTGCTTCCCTTCCCTACCAATCCAATTGGAAGCATAAAGCTCGTGCTTTTCACAACTATCCGCATCGAACTTCTGTTCTGCACCAAGACGCGACTCCTAGCCACCAGCACCGCTATGTAAAAACCTTGATTTTTACTACAAGACTCGAACCTAAATATTATGAAATAAATATAGATAAACCAATATGGTTGGTTATCAAGTCGACTGGTCATGGTTCAACTTAAGGTCACCTAGAAAATACCTATTCATGAATGGATGATGGGGGTGTGAGAATTTAATGAAGGGGTCGTTGAACCTAGAAAATACCAATGGATGATGAGGTGTGTGAATTTAATGAAAGGGCTCGTTGAACCTAAGAAATACCAATGGATGATGGGGTATGAGAATTTAATAGAGGGAATGGTTGAAGTGTATATGTATGCAGGAGGAGGGAGTATTTCATCCCTCATCTCCGTCCCAGGCGACCTCCCCATTACTGTGTGAGTATTTCATCCCTCATATTATTTGTTTCCATTAGGATTCTTGCATGCAAGGTTTGTTATGCCCTGCCAAGTTGCTAGATCTCCAGCGTCTTATGCATGGGGTTCTTGTCGATTGCTTAGTTGTTTTGTAAATGGACATGTTAATAATTAATTATCATTAGAATTGCTGAAAATTTAATAAGGAATGAAGACTAACATCATTTAATAATTGATAGTATATTAGTCATGTAAGTTGCATGTAGGTTCATGCAAAATGTTTATGCCCTCATTCAAATTAGGGTTCACGGGTCACAGTTAGACGAAATCACAAGTCAGGTACGTACAGTAGGTAGAACATCATATTTTCCTTATTGGTAGCCTTGGTCGGCCTGAGCCTAGATTCGACCACCATGCACCGAGTGCAACCGGAGTCAAAGAATTGACTCAGTCTGACACAGGGTCGTATTATGTGCGTAAATTGTGTAATGCATCGACATTGTTTTGGAGTAGTGATAGCCGCCCCATAAAAAGGCTACGGCCAGGGTGAGCGAGGCAAAGCGATTCCTCCATCGCACTGGAGTGCAGTGATAGCCTCCCCATAAAAAGGCTACGGTCGAGGTGTGTGAGGCACTGGCACTAGAGTTGGCAGTGAGAGCTTCCCACAAACGTGGCGTAGCATTCACCTGAATGCAGTGATAGCCTCCCCATAAAAAGGCTACGGTCGGGGTGTGTGAGGCACTGGCACTAGAGTTGGCAGTGAGAGCTTCCCCACAAACGGGGCGTAGCATTTACCTGAGTGCAGTGATAGCCTCCCCATAAAAAGGCTACGGCTGGGGTGTGTGAGGCACTGGCACTAGAGTTGGCAGTGAGAGCTTCCCCACAAACAGGGCGTAGCATTCACCTAAGTGCAGTGATAGCCTCCTCATAAAAAGGCTACGGCCAGGGTGTGTGAGGCACTGGCACTAAAGTTGGTAGTGAGAGCTTCCCCACAAACGGGGCGTAGCATTCACCTGAGTGCAGTGATAGCCTCCCCATAAAAAGGCTACGGCCGGGGTGTGCGAGGCACTGACACTAGAATTGGTAGTGAGAGCTTCCCCACAAACGGGGTGTAGCAATCACTCGAGTGCAGTGATAGCTTCCCCACAAAAAAGCTACGGCCGGGGTGTGTGAGGCACTGGCATTGGAGACGGTAGTGATAGCCTCCCCACAAAAGGGCTACGGCCAGGGTGTGCGGATCACAGCGGATACCTCCTCCGCATTGTTTTGGAGTATAGCGGAATCGCTCCACCGCATATTAAAATAAACATAAGGAAATAGTGGAATGTACTTGATTTGTTTTATCTATTATACTACTTAGTGTTGTAATCACTAACGCGGAATTGCCTCCGTAGGTGTGCAGATACGAAATTAGGTGATTGACAACCAGGGCATGAAGCAAAATAAATATGAGGACTCCTTTTTATTTATTTGAGAAATAAGTGTGGCTACTGGGAAATGGTCTAAGACTGTGGGATCTTTATATATGTTTTTGTTAAAAAAAAATGTTAGACATATTTGTTTAATTGTGAGTAACACCTGGCCAGCTAGGCCCACAATGTTGTGACAAATGGCCGGGTCGTTACACGCTAGGACTGCAAGGTGAACTCCATCCAGCTAGTAGCACCACCGGGAACTCTTTTCTTCTCAATGCATGATAACCCAACGTCAAGGCCAAGCACTGTGAGCATGCACAACGTGAGCCTTGGCCAGCAAATTGGTATAGATGCCTGGAATTCGTCCACAGCGTTGCCCCTACAACTCTGCCCATAACCAGCTGTAATTCCGCCACCACTTGGAAAACAGGGACACGGCGAGCCCTCCCTTCGACCCAGCAGCAAGGAGAGGACGTCGGGGTTGTGAGGGAATGCCTGACAAACGTTTTTACGGTAGTCTATCTTGCCAGAATTTCAGACTACTCGGCCATGGACGGGATTCCAGTTTTCAGTTTAATTCTTGTTGTATATTATTGATTTCAGACTTTAATTCTCATGTTTATCAAGCTTATTATCAATTAAAAAGAATATGCATGCAAGGAAATTAAGAAGAGGGAGATAGGAAGGATACCCAAGTAAGGAAGAAGCACCGGTAAGGAAGAGGAGAACTAGGCGGCTAAGGTGAGGTAGACGCCCCCTTACACAAAAGATGACGTCCTCTTTCACGAATATAAAAATGAAAATGATGGCTAGGGTTTGTGAAAACACCCTTACACCCATATTTCATTTAACCAGGTAACCGGGTAGAGAATAAAATATAACCGGGTAACCGGGTAGAGGAGAAAATATAATAATCATATAATAATAATAATCTAACATTCTATCCTTCCAAGATCGAGTCGAATATTTTATTTTATTTATATATATATATATATATATATATATATATATTCATAGTCTTTACAATCACCCCAAGTTGGAAATATTTCGTGCCCGAAATATCATAACAGGCATGAGAACAATCATGATAAATTTTATCTTCGGGATCAGTTCATGCTAGTATAATTAGAAGAATTTTATGTCGCGAATAGGCTAGGGTAGTTCCCTGCCATTTCTTGTTCAGTCTCCCATGTGGCTTCCTCTGACCCAAGATTTTTCCACAATACATTTACCAAGGGAATTTCCTTGTTCCTAAGTGTCTTTATTTCCCTTGCCAGGATGCGAATTAGCTTTTCCTCGTAGGTTATATGATCATCATATAGCTCTAAGTCTTCAAAATTTGTGATTATATGATCATCATCTAGTACATATTTCTTTAGCATTGACACATGGAAAACATTGTGTATTCCATCTAGGCATGGTGGTAATGCTAGTCTATATGCATAATTTACAACTCGATCCAGGATTGGAAACGGTCCTATGAATCTTGGCTTCAATTTGCCTGATGTTCTAAATCTGATCACCCCCTTCGTAGGAGATGTCTTTAGGTACACGAACTCCCCAACTTGGAACTCTAGGTCCCTCCTTTGAGTATCGGCATAACTCTTTTGTCGATCCTGAGCTGCCTTAAGCCTTTGCTTAATGAGTTTCACCTTTTCAGTTGCTTCCCTCACCATCTCTAGCCTGACTATAACTATTTTGGTAGACTCTAGCCAGCACGATGGAGACCTGCAGGGCCTACCATATAAGGCTTCAAATGGTGACATCCCTATACTAGCTTGGTAAGAGTTAGTGTAGGTAAATTCAGCCAAAGCTAAGTGTTTCTCCTAGGCATCTCCCCAGTCAAGAATGCAAGTTCTTAACAAATCATCAAAAGTTTGAATAGTCCTCTCACTCTGACCATCAGTTTGGGGATGATATGCTCTACTCAGCTTGATTTGGGTCCCCATGGCTTTTGGAAAGCTTCCTAGAAATGTGAGGTGAGTAAGGGATCTCAGTCAGAGACTATCTCCTTCGGAATCCCATGCAACTTGACAATATTGTCGACATACAATCTTGCCAGGTATTCCGTTGTCCTCATTTATTTTGTGGGGATGAAGTGAGCTACCTTAGTTAGTTGGTCCACAACCACCCATATGGAGTCATGCTTCTTCTGAGTCCTTGGGAGCTTTGCAACAAAATCACATGTGACACACTCCCATTTCCAAGTTGGTATTTCTAAAGGTTGCAATAGTGTACTTGATGTTGGGCTTGAATCTATTGGCAAGTTTGACACTTGGAGACAAAATCCACAACATCCCTCTTCATACCAATCCACCAGTAGGTTCGTTTTAAATCCTGATATATTTTAGTAACTCCAGGGTGTATCGAGAACTTTGAGCGATGAGCCTCTTCAATAATATTCTGTCTCAGTGCATCATCCTTGGGACACACAACCTTCCTCTAAATCTGATCACACTATTGGAATTTGCTACAATGTCAGGAATCTTGTCCAACATTTCATTCAGCTCCTCATCACCCATTTGTGATAGCTTAACACAATCAACCAAATCATTGGAAATAACCGAATTTGTCAGTAACCTTTTTAGTTCCTCCATAGGGTTGATAGCCACCACTTCTGCTGACATGGCCCAAAGTCTAGCTAGCTTGCTGACTTTTGTCCAGCTTGCCCTTCCGACTCAACGTGTCTGCTACCACATTCGCTTTCCCTGGATGGTATAAGATTTGGAGGTTGTAGTCCTTCAAATACTCTATCCACCGCCTTTGTTGAAGGTTAAGGTCATTCTAGGTGAAGATATACTTCAAACTCTAGTAGTCAGTGAAGACTTCGAACTGGGCTCCATACAAGTAGTGTCTCCAAATCTTCAGGCCAAAAACCACTCCTTCCAGTTCCAAGTCATGGGTTGCATAATTTTGCTTATGAATCTTCAATTTACGAGAGGCATACGCCACCACTTTACCTCCCTGCATAAGGACACACCCTAAACCCAACAGAGATGCATCACTGAAGACTACAAATCCTTCATTACCATTTGGCAGTGTCAAGACTGGTACAATTCTTAGACTCTTCTTTGGAGACTAGAAACTCTCCTTCACACTTTCTACTCTATTCGAATTTGACTCCCTTCCTTGTGAGTTTGGTCATCGGTGATGCTATTGACAAAAAGTCTTTAATGAATTTCTTGTAGTAACCCACTAAGCCAAGGAAGCTTCTGATGTCAGTGACTGACTTGGGTTGTGGCCAGTCAGTGACTGCTTTCACTTTTGATGGATCCACTGTAATGCCGGCCTTTGAGATATATGACCAAGGAAGTTTACCTCCTTCAACCAGAAGTCACACTTTGAGAGCTTGGCGAACAATTGATGTTCTCTCAGAACTTGAAGAGTAATGGACAAGTGCTTCACATGCTCTTCTTCATTATTTGAATAGACCAGAATATCGTCCACAAACATGATAATAAACTTGTCCAAGTATGCATGAAATACTGTGTTCATAAGTGACATAAAGGCTGCTGGTGCATTTGTTAGACCAAAAGGCATAACAAGAAACTCATAATGTCCATACCGAGTTTGGAAAGCCATTTTCTGTATATCTGACTCCTTTACTCACAACTGGTGATAACCAGACCGCAAGTTTATCTTGGAAAATACTCCGGCTGTTTTTAGCTGACCAAACAAGTCATGAATCCTCGATAAGGGGTACCGATTTTTGACTGTCACTTGATTGAGTTTTTGATAGTTGATACACAGCTGAAGTGATCCATCTTTCTTCTTCACAAACAGAACAGGTGCTCCGAGGGTGAAGTACTTGATCGGATGAAACCTGCCTGCAACAACACTTCCAGTTGACTCTTTAACTCCTTGAGTTCTACTGGAGCCATGCGGTATGGTGCTTTAGAAATTGGTGTTACTCCAGGTGCTAGGTCAATGCCGAACTTCACTGCCCGTTTAGGAGGTAACCCCTCGAAGTTCATTTGGAAAACTATGCTACCACAGGAATCATGGACAACTCTTTGGGTTTTGGCTCAGACTCAACTAAGTTAGCTAAAAGGCTTTACAACCCTTACCAAACAATGGGTAGTCGAGTTGTTTTGTTAGGATAGCTGCCACAAATTCTGCAACGTGATGGAAGAAATCTCACATCGATGGAGTGTGATTTTTTCCGTGGATTTCTACCAGTCAGATGCTTTCTCCTGAAGCATGCATGTTGCCAACCTCACTTGATGGCGGTGGGCATAGATGTAATGTCTATTTAACGCTCCGCCTATCGTATGGATCGATCCCTTTGACAAATAGTTCAGCTCCATTCTTCCTAAACTTTTCCATAGTGTAATGGTCACTATCATCAACAGCTAGCAGCATCACTTTTTGGACTACCGGTGGCACTAGGTTTGGATGCTCCCCTTGTTCGCCCGGATCAGCTGACCACCATTCGGGGTGATTCTGGGACCCTCTGCTGAGTTTGAGGCTCCATTCCCTACTACCACTCTCGGTAACCACTGAATAATATTTTGAACCACAGAATTTGTATTTTCTGAAGCCTGCGCCAGTCCATGTATGACCGTCAGGATTTGGCCCAATACATTCTCTGTGTTTGAATTTGACGGAGTAGATTGGTTTGTCTGTCTACAAGTGTTTGCCATCTAAAATGTCAAAAAAATTTTCCATCATGTTTCATTAAGATGTTCTCTTTCAGTTATGACTTAAGTTTATTAGTGAATGAATTTGTTAATTAATAACATAAAACATTGGGAAAAGATAATTACTGGACTTTTCATCAAGGTACTTGAGTCATAATTTGTGAGCTTGTGGGAAGCGTGGCTCTGATGCCACCTGTAATGACCCATCCAAACCGGACCGGGTGTTGCCTAAAATATAATTGATGTAACAATAACATTCTAAAACATGATTCATAATACAGTAAATGAGTCTAGCGGTTTATAACTCATGAAAAGAAATCATGTTCTAATAGCATATGACAATATATAAAATAACCGTCCCACAATTTCGGACCGTTTCCCATAGCCACATTTATAACACAAGAAAAATAAAAGAAAGTCCACTTTAGTATCAATTCACCATACCTAGGTTGGTAAAAGAAGCACCAACCACACTTCTATTCTTCAGTACAATGCTTCTCACTTGCGGAGGCAATTTCGGGTTAGTGAAAAAACCACGAAGCCGCATAGTTAGATAAAACAAGTCATTATTATCCCAATTATCATTTCACGAGTATTTTAGTTGTTATGAGCCTATGCTGAGCTCTTAGTATGGTGGGAGGGGTGGCCTCCCATCCAGCTACCATCCCATCTATGTGCACACACACTACGTGACCCACGGCTTATAGTTACCGATATTTTCCATTGATTCACCCTCTCTGTATCACAAGTGCATAATGAGCCAACTTATGCCATTGTGCCCTATCACCCCTTTCGGCCTGGGGCGGTATTCAATCTTTCAGAGGGTGCTACCTTGTCGAATTGAGTTAGCACCGGTTGCGTTCCAGCACATGGTAGTTAGATACTCAAGTCGACCAAGTCTCCCACATAGTAATTATAAAGGTGCAGCCTCGTGTCGGACTGAGTCAATTCCTTTACCCCGATTTCGTTCCAGCGCATGGTGATCGAATCTGGGCTTAGGCCGACCAGGGCTGCCAACAAGGAAAATACAACATTTTGAATAATTATACGGACTTGGATAGTTCGTGGGTGAATTCGCAGCTGTGATCAATGATCCTAATCTGAACGAGAACATAAAATTATACATAACTATAATTTTTTTCGAGTAGAAATGCATGCAACTAAATGACTAATATATATATCACTATTAAAATTCAACAATATTAACTATTAAACTATTCATGTGATATAACCATTTAAATCCTACTGTACATTTTAAATTTGTTATCTAAATCACAATTCACACTTCACTAATGATAAAGTAATTATTAATTTATAAACAAGTATTTAATTTTCCTTTGCGATGATAATTACTTAACTACGATCTTGATGATTTAGTTTACGATTATAATTTTTATTTGCTATCCTTATTCATAGTAATTTAATTAATTAAGTTGTTCGATTAATTTATTTAAAATAATTTGTATAATCCTACTTCAAAGATATTACTTATTATTTTAAATATTAAACTAAATAAAGTTTTGAACTTTATTTATTTTTCTTATGCTATTTAGGTTAGGCGCTTGTCATTTTTTACATGATTTTAGCTTAATAACCCATTTTCTGCCTTACTCACTCATTATTAAAATAATCACTTTATTTACCTAATATTAAATTTAATATGGTAAAGGGAAAATCTTTATTTTATTAATCACATATAACCCTCCATTTTAATGTAATCGCTTGTAGTACGCCGATTAATTATCTATCGTTTATCATTACCATTTTTTTGATTACTCATGGCATTTTTGTATAGTAATTAATTAGTTTAGTAACTTTACCCATAACCTATTAAAATAATTAATTTTTAAAAATATTTATTACTAGTTAGTATTATTTTTCTTAACTCGAGTCGGTATCGAATCAACCCATATTTACAAAACTGCCATCTTCTCCTTCCCCAACGTCCTTTCTTCTCCAAACTCCATCTTTGCACCAAAAAGAGAGGACGTTGGGGTTGTGAGGGAATGCCTTGCAAACATTTTTACGGACCCTCATCTTGCCAAAATTTTAGACCACTCGGCCATAGACGGGATTCCAGTTTTCAGTTTAGTTCTTATTGTTTATTGTTCATTTTCGACTTTATTTCTCATAATTATCAAGCTTATTATCAATTAAAATTAACAAATATTAAATATTAAATTATTCATGTGATATAACCATTTAAATCCTACTGTACATTTTAAATTTGTTATCTAAATCACAATTCACACTTCACTAATGATAAAGTAATTATTAATTTATAAACAAGTATTTAATTTTCCTTTGCGATGATAATTACTTAACTACGATCTTGATGATTTAGTTTATAGATTATAATTTTTATTTGCTATCCTTATTCATAGTAATTTAATTAATTAAGTTGTTCGATTAATTTATTTAAAATAATTTGTATAATCCTACTTCAAAGATATTACTTATTATTTTAAATATTAAACTAAATAAAGTTTTGAACTTTATTTATTTTTCTTATGCTATTTAGGTTAGGCGCTTGTCATTTTTTACATGATTTTAGCTTAATAACCCATTTTCTGCCTTACTCACTCATTATTAAAATAATCACTTTATTTACCTAATATTAAATTTAATATGGTAAAGGGAAAATCTTTATTTTATTAATCACATATAACCCTCCATTTTAATGTAATCGCTTGTAGTACACCGATTAATTAGCTATCGTTTATCATTACCATTTTTTTGATTACTCATGGCGTTTTTGTATAGTAATTAATTAGTTTAGTAACTTTACCCATAACCTATTAAAATAATTAATTTTTAAAAATATTTATTACTAGTTAGTATTATTTTTTAACTCGAGTCGGTATCGAGTCAACCCATATTTACAAAACTGCCATCTTCTCCTTCCCCAACGTCCTTTCTTCTCCAAACTCCATCTTTGCACCAAAAAAATAGATCACGTCCTTCATCCAACCTTCTGCAACCTTACCCAGCTGCCCAATTGAACAACCATATAAACATTCCAACAAAGCATTAATAACAGAATAAAAACAACCATGGATGAAGCCCAACGTCCATGTTTTACAGCAACATCCAAGGCGACATCGTCCTGCACCAAAACCAGACCTGTGATGCCTTCTTCTTCAACCCAAAACCAAATGACGACTCGACTAACTGCTTCCCTTCCCTACCAATCCAATTGGAAGCATAAAGCTCGTGCTTTTCAGCAACTATCCGTGTCAAACTTCTGGTCTGCACCAAGATGCGACTCCTAGCCTGCAGCACTACTAGGACTGCAAGGTGAACTCCGTCCAGCTAGCAGCACCACCGGGAACTCTTCTCTTCTCCCTGCACGACTACCCAACGTCAAGGCCAAGCGCTGTGAGCATGCACGGCGTGAGCCTTGGCCGGCAAACTGGTATAGATGTCTGGAATTCTTCCACAACGTTGCCCCTTACAACTCCACCCATAACCAGCTGTAATTCTGCCACCACTTGGAGACCAGGGACAGGGCGAGCCCTCCCTTCGACCCAGCAGCAAGAGAGGACATCGGGGTTGTGAGGGAATGCCTTGCAAATATTTTTACGGTCGCCCATCTTACCAAAATTTCAGACTACTCGGCCATGGACGGGATTCCAGTTTTCAGTTTAGTTCTTTTTGTTTATTGTTGATTTCAGACTTTAATTCTCATGTTTATCAAGCTTATTATCAATTAAAAAGAAATGCATGCAAGAAAATTAAGAAGAGGGAGATAGGAAGGATACCCAAGTAAGGAAGAAGCACCGGTAAGGAAAAGGAGAACTAGGCGGCTAAGGTGAGGAAGATGTCCCTTTAAAGAAAAAATGACATCCTCTTTCACAAATATAAAAATGAAAATGACGACTAGGGTATGTGAAAACACCCCTACACCCGTATTTCATTTAACCAGGTAACGGGGTAGAGAATAAAATATAACTGGGTAACCGGTAGAGGAGAAAATATAATAATCATTATTAATAATATTAATACTAATCCAACGTTCGATCCTTCCCGGACCGAGTTGCATATTGTATTATATATATATATATTTGCAGTCTTTACAGTCGGTACCTAGCATGGTCGTCGTCGATGCTAGGTATAACCGATTTTAAATAATTGCATCATATATTAGGATTTCGCCAAATAAAATTTATTAATTATTGTGATATCTATGAGAATTGGATGATTGGAATTAATAATTGAATTGCAAAATGCTGTATGTATTAATTATCTTGATTTTGATGAACTTGCATGATTATTAATAATTCTAATAATGAAATGCATTGAGAATGCGTGTGAGTGGTTTATTTGAGTTAGTAATTATCTAATAAATTCATTGTGTAACTAATTTAAATTGGTATTACCATATGGATTTAGGTAGCAAAGTTTGTCATCAATTGAGATAAGTGGAATAATTATTTAAATACAATTTGGGATGAGTTAAGGTAAACATTTGTAATTGACATATGCAACACTAGTGTTGCATTTGTTTTGTGATGATAAATGCCAGTGGATAGTGATTTGTTGTGTATGATTGATGATGAGGGTAGCTTCATTCATTATAATAGGTGTTAGAATTTAGTTTTGATGTGTAGGTACGGAATTGGAGCTTGCTGTCTACGCAAAAACCAGTTTGAAGCTTCTACCAGGTTTGTTTAGGACTCATTTTTTAATTTTATGATCTACTCCACTATGCTTTGATTTGACTGATAAAGGATGTGTTGTGTGTAGATTTATCAGATTCCACCTAACACGGGTCATTTAATCGAATGATTTCCTGATTAAAAACCCTGAGGATGAGATCTGTTGAGTTTGTTTTAAAAATTCAGATTCAGATCAAGTTGCCATCGGGGCCTATTATGAAATCCATATCTAGCCTTACATTATGATTTTTACGGTTTTTTACTAAGATGTGAGAAGGTGAAACCAACTTGCATGTACCATGAGTGGGCGCACGTGTGAGTTACAACGGGCTCTGAATTAGTGAGTGGGCTTGCCTGCTCTACCCTTGAGGATCTTGAAAACTCCACATTTTAAACTTTCTCAAGCGCGGGGAAGTGTGGAGGTTTACAGGTACTGCAATGCAGTCTATGTCTAAACGTACGGATTCAAAGGGTATTAAAGGCGACAGCTTAAAAGTACTCGGCCTTTCTGCTCAAGGCCATGTGTTATATGGAGGATAGAGAGAGCTTTAGTATACTAGTTTTTTAGAACGTGGGATAGTTCAAAAAATGCAGCATTTGACTAGTCAACATAGGATGCTATCAAGACTATAGCTTGATGGCGCCATAATAGTTACTCTTATGAGTATTCATGTAAAGATATAAATGTTTTAGTTTAACTTGAGAGTCGACTTTCATGCACCAGTTTGATATTTAGTTAAGTCTGCCCAATAATACTCATTATTGATGTTTTCTTCTTATTATACTTAGGTAAGAACCCGACTTAATGAGCACTGTCAATTTGACAAAGGAGTAGCGATACTACTTTGCGTATATGTACCTACCAAGGATGGAAATATTTGATGTTTTGATGACATGTGATGCTCCTTTGAAAATTGTGATGAAAAGTCAATAACACTCATTATTGACGTTTTCTTGTTATTATATGTAGGTGAGAACAAGACTAAATGAGCACTATCAGTACAACATAGGAACAGTGATGCTACTTTGCACGCATGCACCTACCAAGGGTGGAAAGATATGTTATTTTGATGATATGTGATTGACATAAAACTTTATATGATGTGATATAATTTTTGACTATGATAGTTATAATGTTATATGACATGTTTGAAAATTGTGATGAAACTGAACAGGACTAGTAAGTAGGTCAAGACCCAACTCAAAGAAACTTGATGTAAATGTTGAATATGAATTCTATTGTGCTGTAAAATATTGTAAATATATATTTTGATATATATTGTTCACTAGATGGCCCTGTTACATTATTAAGGGAAATTTTGTTCGTTTTGATTTAAAAACTACTATTTTTCTAAATTTGTATCGTGTTTGAAATTTTCTAAAATGTGATTTTGGTTCACATATCATGCATATAAGACCATGTTAGGCATTGAGCACCTCATGCAGTCATTGTGTACTTGTTGTTCCATCTTATGACGTCGAGTAGGGTTACATTGACAGAGTTAATTAAGTTAAGAATGGTCTTGTCCTCAATAGCATTTCCAAATAGGTTTGAGAGTGAACCGGATTTAGGGTGTTACAACATAGATCGAGGCAAACACAAAACTCGGAGCAAAACATTGGATCAACGGGCCAGATTTTATATTGAAGGTCTGCTGAAGTCTGAAACTACAAGTCTTTGGATAGAAACCTAGGTCTTCGGTAGCCAAACCACTAATCGAAGGTCTGCCAAAGGTCGAATTCTATTCTTCTTTGGAGCCTTGATGATCTTGATTCCTTTGATGGTACATAGACTCTTATGATTATACTTAAAGAGTTTGTAATGTTGTCTCATCAAAGCAGGTTCAAGACTTCCATCGAGACCTTTTGATGATGACGACTCCAATCTGTTGTGAATTCTCTAAGGAGTTAGTGTCAATCTTTATGAAGCATTCCTTGAACTTGCTATTAAAATCTTCACATCTTAAGTCTTCAAGCTTTAGCTTTGTAGTCTTTGTATCTTCTTTGTTTCATACCTATACAAGAAGAGTTAGCCCAAAAAATGCATGTTGTCATGCATGTGTCATGAAACATATGGGCAATACAGGATAGACATCCTAGAATGAGTTAGTTATTCTCATCAATTGATTACAATTTCAAGTCCAAGAGATGACTTAACTCTTATACTGTCCATACATATAAACACACTCCTCCTAGACATGCACCCATTACAACACATTCACTCTTCTACTTTAAAAAGTAATTCATTACAAGAGAAAGAGTTACATAACATGTAATCACACTCATCATCTCCTCTAAGTCCATGTATCTTTTAGGTCATATCATTATATCTAGGATGATAATCATCAAAACATGGGCCAAAAGTTAACAAAATTAGGCATAGCTCGACTACTAACGATCTACTGATTGTCTGCCAAATGATGCTGATCATCCTCTGGGTGTCATTCGGTTGTTGAATGATTTGCCGATCTTCTTGCCAATTACGTGAGTATACTTGAAATGTTTTTCTTCCTATCGATCTACAATCTCTCAATTGATCAACAAAATTTTGAAAAGATTTTTCTGGGTAGGGTTCAATTTGCATGTGGTGATATGGTTGGTGATTGTTAGAAAATGGTTTGCGGTGAGATAAAACCCAAAATCATTGATGGCAGCAATTGATTTGTCATTCGTTTGGTTGCCAATCACTTGCCAATCTCCAAAAATATGTTTTTGAAAATCCTCTATCCATTGTCTTTCATCTTTTGGCAAATGGCTAATCCTCCAATTTAAGAAGAATTTTACTTCTTACACGATAAGCCAAATGTTTGATTGTTGATCAATCTGCCACTCAATACACTTGAGGCTTTTGAGTGAAATTTGACTCCTTGATCAAGTGAAATAAAATTAACCATTTCTAAAGCATCAAATGATGATGTTTCAAATACAATTAAGTGATTTTGACAATGATAGTTCATCCAATAACCTAAGACACTTTTTATGATACTCCATTTAAATCTTTTTTTGAAAGCATGAAGAGGTGTGAGGTATGCTTCATGTGCTAACACTTATTGTCCACCTTCATCTTGTCTTTGTGATGATTGGAGAAGCTTGAGATTCTTCCATTTGTGGCTCAAGTTCCTTCTTCAACTTTTTAAGCACCTTGAATAGGAATGACTTACATAGGGTTTTGTGTTGAATAGTACTTTCAATCACTTTGAACATAGTTTTTCCATACTTAATAAAGGCTTTGATACTAATCGAAGGCAGATGTGCTGTTTCTAATTATGGACAATAGTTAATCAAGATAACAAATAATGCAAATTAGATCCCCACAAACTCTAACACCTCTAAATAGAATGCTGATGGACAGGTGGGCAGGTATAAACACTCAAAGTAACATTAACAATACTCACAATAAGCTCTAACCGGTTCAAAGTGCATTGGCGAAAAAGTCAAACCAAACTAGTGATTGAATCAGTAACAACTTGCACTAATAAGTTCCTGATTGAACAGGTAAACTAATCAAGTCTAAACCGATTAATTTTAAGCTTTATTGAATAAGTCAAACTATGCAAGAGCTTCAATTGATTTAAAACTTGCTTAGTGAATACCCTCTAGTGATTAAGTCAAACACAAGAGTATTGAGTGATGAGCACAAGTAAAACAAGTAACAATAAGTAGACAAGAAAAACTATTGGGAAAATGATATATATGAGATTTTTATAGAGTTGCTCTCCATGACCTATAGAAAGGTAGGGCTTCACTTGCATCATTATGAAACAATTCGTACATATTATAAGCCCACAAGTCTTCTTTTGAAAGCTCCCACCTGGAGCTAAAGAAGCTTCACACCTCTAGCACCCTTTACAACCATGAAAGCACCAATCAACTCCTCTTTTAATGTTCTACATAGAGGCAAGGAGCCAACTCCTCTTCAAGTGCATCACCTTGAACCAAGGAACAAAAACCTCCACACCTTGGACGCACAACCAGCTTCTTTGATAATGCCCGAGCCAAGAAGCTCCGTACCCTCTCTGTAGAGGTAATGTCGAGTTCCTCTTACCATGCCCACGACAATAAGCGAAGATTTTATCTAGCCCAATGCCTAGAGCCAAGGAGCCAGCTACCCCAACTCCTTGGAGGTAAGTTAGTACCTTTCTAACTTTCACCTAGGTCTAGATGCTCTCACACACTCTTAATATGCAAGAAGTTTATAATAAGTAACTCAACATTTGAGAAATAACCTCATCAAGCCTTTAGCACACTTGCCTCAGGCAAATACAACACTTTTAGATATGAAAGTGAAAGCACGAAGAGGTTTACAAGTGACACAACATGCTAATCCAATGCTCCAATCTTAAAATTTCCCAAGAGTTGTGTAAAAAAGACCTGCCAAAAGTCCTATTTATAGCCAAGAACCTCTTAGGAAGTAGTACTAGGCATTAACCTTTGAAATTTCCACATGAGTGCCTCGGATGGCTAATTTTGGGCCAAATTTGAGTGTTGTTTTGTTGCCGATTGATCTACCAATTATCTACTGATCATTTGGCTGGAAACAGCTTTTTAGCCCAACTTTAGATAGTAAAAAGTTGAAGAAGTCCTTGTTGAGACTTGAGAGCTTAATGCTCTTTATATTGATGCTAATCTCTTTATATGTAGTTCCCTGTTGGTAAAGGCATTTACAAATACTAGTTCTTGTTGAATTATCCTTTATAATTATGTCTTCTTTGTCCACATTTTGCAAGATGGGCCTTTGAGATAGAAGTATGTTGGAACTTTTGAGACCCACCTCTTAGCTTTCCTAAGTCTTTTTCTTTGTCTTGAAAAGTAGTCGAAGTTCCTTACATTAATCCATTGATCCTTTACTTGAGCTAGCCCTCTTGCCAAGTATAGTTCCTCATTCTCCTCTATGATGGCCTCAAGTTTGATCTGCATTTCCTTGTTCTTCTTGGCTAGGGATATATGTATAGTTCCTCAAAGGCCTTTGGAAGATCATCTTCCTCTCCTTCCTCCAAGGTCATGAAACAAAATTCACTAAGGCCTTCATCACTCTCATTTCCATCAACAGACTCAAGGTAAGCTTGTAGCACCTTCTTTTCCTTGGGGTCTTGGTTCTTCTACTCAAGTGAGCAATCATATATCAAGTGTCCTTACGTCTTTTGCATTTATAGCACTGCACATTATCTTTAATGTTCTCCTTCTTTGACTCCTCAATGTGTACTCCTTCAGTTCCATAATTTTACATTTATAACATTGCACCTTTTCTTTATGTTCTCTTTCTTTGACTTCTTAGTTGGACTTCTTGTGTCTCCTTTGTCATCTTCTTTCTCGAATCTCCTAGAGGAAGAACCTACTTTCTTCTTAAGGAGCATTTTGAAATTCATAGTGAGAAGGTGATTAGTCTTGGGAAGGGTTAATATTTTGCTATAGTTTGAATAACTTTTTAAGGTGATAAGGTGAAATTCATTTTGTTCCTTGGGATCTAAGCCCTATTTTTATTTACTGATTAATTAAAAGATGATTTTTGGGAGAATTGAATAAAATTGTAAATTATTAACAATCATCTAATCTAATTTTGGTTGATGAACACGTATTGTAAAGAAAAGTTTGATGGACGCATGTGTGAGTTGGTAGCAAAATGTGCACTCTTTAATCATATAATGGTCTCAACTAAGAAGTTAGTAGAAAGGAGTGGATCAATCCTCAAAGATGGAAGCAACTTCTATACATGGGTTTAAGAGTAATAATGAACACACATGTTCCAATTGTGAAGAGACTAAGGTCGGAGTTGTTAAGGAGCAAATATGCTTTAATGAGTAATGCAGCTCCCATTACGAAGCATCCAAGTACACCAAAGAAATTCTTATCCAACAACTCTTTTTGATGTGGCGAATGTAGATGCTAATAGGCTGATTGGGTGGATAAATCCTACCAACTCCCACTAACACCGAAGGTTCATTAAGGATAAACAACTTGGTACCCAAGTTAGAATCATTGCACATGATTATTTTGGATCACTCCACATGTACACACTATGAGGAAGCTTCAAGGAAGATGTCAGGATGGTTCCAAGAAGCTCATGTACCTCAAAGTTTATTATAAATAAACTCACTCACACACTTGTGAAGGAGATCTTTTGGACCAAAGAACTCACTTCTTTGCCTAATTCTCCTTCTTCCTAACATTGGAGCCTTTAGTTCTCCACTTTTTTGAGATGTGAGAAGGAGAGGTTCTTGGAGATCAGAGAGAAAGAGCCATACTCCACATGTACACACTATGAGGAAGTTTCAAGGAAGATGTCGGGATAGTTTCAAGAAGTTCATCTACCTCGGAGTTTATTATAAATAGACTCACTCACACACTTGTGAAGGAGATCTTTTTTGGACAAAAGAACTCACTTCTTTGCCTTTATTTCGCCGCTTTTTCTGAGATGTGACAAGGAGAGGTTCTTGGAGTTTAGGGAGAAGAGATGTGCAGTCGAGTTACAAGGAAGAGAAAGCAGCTGGAGAGAATATTTGGGTAAAGGCTTCATCGGTCTAGACTTTCATAATTCCTCCCTTCTTCTTTTGCTTATGTTGTTTTTTTTTAATGAATTTCATGATGTTTCTTAAATCTTCCAAGGGGAAATTTTATTGATCTAGAATAAACAATGGATCATGTTGATATGTGATGTAACTTTGTTATTATCTATCTCCTTATGATTGATTATGAGTTGAGTATTTCAAATCCATTCTTAATGTTTCGAAAGCTTAGCTCAATCTTGCATGATAGAGATTTAATCTTGGGTAGACATGGTGAAGTTGATGATGTCATTGGTTGAAATAGTTTATGATTATTGGGTTGACATTTACTTGAATAATAAATATCCATTCAGACAAGTTATTCATAATGCTTTAATCTTATTTTGCTTGGACACACATGTGGAATGAGGCAAGAGCATTCGATTATAATACGCACCGACTACCCCTTACAATTACCATTGTTACCTTAGATATCGACTCCAATCACATTATAATTTGATAGAAGCAACAAATATATATTGCTTGTTAACTAAGTGAAATTGAATAAAAAAGGTCCATCATTTGATTAAAAGAACTTTATTAGTTTGATTCACAGAATATATAAAGATAGCATATTAGACAACTATTATTTTTAATTTCAAGTCTTTGTCTCAATTTTATCTATATTGTTTCCATTAATTTCTTTTCTTCACCTATTTTGATCAACTAGTTAATATACTTAGTACAAATAGTAAGATGAAAACTCCAATTCCTTGAGGGAACTATCTCTACTTATCATTGTATTACTTGTGTGATGCGTGCGCTTGCATGATGTATTAAATATGCAAGACAAGAATTAGCACTTGATATATATTGCTATCATCCCCATCATTTAGAAGACCAAAGTCAGATCCTTCTTCTCCTTGATGCTCTCATTCTCCACCTTGTCAAGTGTCAAAGTGTTCTCACAAGTCATTTCTTTTAGATGCTTAGAATCTTCAATTGCAGTGACCTTGGGGTTCCACTCTTTAGGCAAAGAAGATAGCAATTTTCTATTGACCTCTGTCTTGCCTATGATCTACACAAGTCCCTTGAGACCTTCAACAAGGTCATGAAATCGGTATTTGTGTAACTCTTATCATCATCCATTTTAAGCACCAAATATTTACAATTAACAAGGCTAATTTTAGATTCTTTCAGTTGAGATGTCCCCTCATTGGTGATCTCAAGTGTACAATCTCAAAGTCCAAATCTCCTTGGCCATTCGGTAAAGAGTCACACTGTTAAACTTCACTTCATCATGTGCACAATGTAGAGTACTCATAGCTTTGGCAATGATGGTGTGTGCCTCCTTATATTGTTCACTCCAACAGCTCCTTGAGGTGATGACATCATGGTGACCATCCATGATAATTTGCCACATATCAAAGCTATCTTGTGGGATGTGCTTATATATTAAGTGGGGATATGCTTATAGATCTTCAACTTTAATTAACCACTATTAAAACGATGAGCCCATTAGTTTGAACTAAATGAGCTAGGTAATAATATATAGTAATAGAACCAACTTGGTTCTGTATTGGATGGTGTGCTGGACTAGCATGAGCTAGGCTGCTAACCACTGGTTGAGAGTAGAAATTTGAAGGAAGGAATTTTCTAAGGTGGGTAGATTATAAGACCCTTAAAAGTTAGTCTCACATCCAAAGTTAGTGCGATGGTGCCATTTGTGCCTGGTACTCAGCTGCTTCAAGCGAAATAGAGGTGAGTGAAGATGGGGAAGAATGTGAACGGAAGAAAGGGATGCAAAATGACTTCGAGGACACAACTTGGGCTTGGGGTATACCTGAAATGCAAGTGACATAACTCTAACATGACACACCAGCCAAGGCTAGGTAGAACACCCGGAACCATAACAAAAGCCATGACTTGGCAATTGGGGCCAACCGGATAATATTAAATGGCAAACATGCACAATGCCCAAGTCATGAACAACGTACAAGAACAAACTTAGGGCTAACTCGTTCGAACCAGACTAGCAGCACACTTGCCAGTTGAACCGAAAGCTAAACTAGTCGTATAAACACCAGTCCGACGAGGCAGGTTTGACACTTAACACACTAGGAGTTTACAGCAATTAAATAAATAATGAGACTAACATCACAAGATTAATAACACACTTGTTAAGATATTTAACAAATTTCTTTGTGAGGACATTGGAGATTACAAACTATTTGATCATAATATACTTTTCATGGCTTTTAAATCCTAAGAGATATCCAGAAAAACACTTCCCATTGTCCTATTATAGCTTAAGAAGCCTTGGCCAATAATAGTAGCTGCTATGCCATTTTAATTGCTACATCATCCTTCCCAACAACAAGGTCTAGAAAAATTGAGCATGGATAGGTATATTGGTCTATTGATGGTCTGTGGTTCGTTGTTCCTTTACCAAACAATCTAGCAATCATCTACATATGGATTGGGTGCAGCTGAGCCTCTATCTACAGTTGACTATCAATTGACTTGCCGAAACTCTACTGATCAGTTGCTGAACTCTCTTCTTAATCATCTTTGCTCAATTGGTAGTCGATTGATCTGTCTACCAAACCTTGTACTTTGTATTCTCTTGTTGATCATTTACTTTGAAATGTGTATAATTGGGTTTTAAATCTTGTCTTAGAGAGTTTAATGAGTAGGCCCTTCCACCCCAATGTGGGCTGCACATGCAATTCGTGCAAGGGTGCCATCAAGCCCTACACTTAGCCATGGCAAGAAAAAGAGTTGGAAAGGAATAAACGGTAGAATGTGAAAGGAAATGGAAAGGAAGAAAGGGACGCAGTATATCTTCTAGGACACAACTAAAGCTAGGGGAATTCCAGAAATTCATGCAACATGACTCAAATGTGACTCGTGGGCCAAGGCGAACTCAAACACCCGGAACGACAATAAAGCCATGGCTCGCCAATCGGGGCAGAGAGGCTAATACTCAATGGTAGACATTCCCAATGCCCAAAATATACTCCTCAAGGTCCTATTTATAGCTTAAGAAACCTTGCTCTATAATAGTAGCCACTATGCCTTTTAAATTGCTATATCATCCTTCCCAACAACTAGTTTTGGTAAAACTAAGCATCGATTAATCTATTGATTATTTGTTGTTCATTGCTCGGTTACCAAACAATTAGCCAATCTTTTACTCATGGTGTGGATGCACTAGAGCAGTTGTCTACAATTGACTATCAATCGACTTGCCAAAACTCTATTGATTATTTGTTGAGCTCTATTCTTAATCTTCTCTACTCAACTGGCATTCGATCAATCTGTCCACCAAACTCCATACTTTATATTCTCTTATTCATCTTTTACTTTGAAATGTGCATAAGTGGGTTTCAAATCTTGTCTTAGAGAGTGTAATGAGTTGACCCTTCCACTCTGCAGTGGGCATCAAGCGTGCTTCGTGCGAGGGCACCCTTGAGCCTGGCATGTTACCGCAGTGAGGGAAGGAGAGGGAAGGGGAAAAGGGGAAGAATGTGAAAGGAAAAGGAAAGGGAGAAAGGGACACAATATGGCTACTAGGAGGAAACTAGATCTAGGTTTACTAGGAAAAGGCATAGGACATGACTATAACATGATACCCTGGCCAAGGCTAACAAGAACACCCGAAACCACAACAAAGTCATGACTTGGCAGTTGGGACTGATAGAATAATACTCAACAGAAGACATGCCGAATACCCAAAATATACTCCCGAAAGTCCTATTTATAGCTTTAGAAGGCTAGGTCAACAATAGTAGACGTTATGCCTTTTAAATTGCTATGTCATCCTCCCAACAACTTGTTTTGGCAAAACTGAGAATTGATTGGTCTATTGATCTTTCGATTGTCAGTTCATTGTTTGGCTACCAAACAACAGGCCAATCTTCAACTCATGGTATGGGTGCACCAGAGTCGTTATCTAAAATTGACTATCAATTCACTTGCCAAAGTTCTATTGTTAATTGGCTGAACTCTATGCTTAACCTGCTCTACCTGATTGGTACGTGATCAACCTGTTGAACAAACTCCAATCTTTGTACTCTCTTGGTTATTTTTAACTTTGAAATGTCCATAAGTGGTATCTTCATGCGATAGTGCCATTGTGTCTAGCACGTAGCCGCTGCGAGGAAAAAGGAGGGGAAGGAATAAGGGGAAGATTGCGAAAGGAAAGGGAAAAAAGAAAGGGACACGAAACAGCTTCTAAGACACAACATGGGCATATGCCGGAAATGCAAGCAAATTTACTTTAATACGACACACCGGCCAAGGCTAAGTAGAACACTTGAAACCACAAAAAAGCCATGACTTTGGGGCTGATCAGAAAATATTCAATGGCAGACATGCCCAATGCCGAAGTCGACAACTACACACAAGGACACACTTAGCTCTAACTCGTTCAAACCGGACCGACAACACACTTGCCAGGTCGTATAAACACCGAAAGCTAAACCAGTCGTATAAACATCGGATTGACATGCTGGGTTTGACACTTAACACACTAGGAGTTTACAAAAATAACTCAATACTTGAAAATTTACATCTCAAGATTAAGAACATAGGAGATTACAAACTATTTGATTATGATATACTTTCGGTGGCTTTTACATTCTAAGAGATACCCATAATACACTCCGCAAGGTCCCATTTATAGATTAAGAGGCCTTGGCCAATAATAGTAGCTGCTATGCCATTTAAATTGCTTCATCATCCTTCCCAACAACTAGGTTTAGCAAAACTGAGCATGTGAGATTCCTCAACTTAGTCCCACATCTAATACCTACTGGGAGAAGATCCTGTTTATAAATGAGAATGGACTATA
>JAURVB010004565.1:0-10502 GCA_033002965.1 Piper betle
TGGACAACGGGCTCTGGAAAATATTGTCCATTGAAAGCTGCCACAAATAAAAGTGCAACGAAAAAATAAATAAATATAAAGGAATAAAGTATTAAGTTGCAATTTAAAAAATCATCGATATAGTGGTACCTGTGAGAGGAGGGCAAAGCTGAGAGAGGTCAAAGCACAACAGCGTGAGAATGAGCTCGGACGACTCTGAGAGGTTGAGACTACAGCAATTGTGAGAGAAGGGCAGAACCGATTCCTGGTCCCATTCCTTGCTCGGAATTAGAATCAGCCGATTCCTGCCAAATTTTGAGGAAAACATTGTCATCCCATTTTTTACAAGGTTTTCCACCTAGCCTTGTTAACTCGGTCAATTCCACTCGGAATCGGCCGAGTTAGTGAAAGGTGTGTTTTGTGTAATCGGCCGAGTTGGTGAAAGGTCCATTTTGTGGAATCGGCCGAGTTGGTGAATGGTCAGTTTTTCTTAATTTCCTTTAACGAACTAATTTGGATGTTGGTTTTCGGTATTAATAAAGCAAGAGTTGCATATATTTTCTGATTATGGTTTCTTTGGCAATTGATTTATTGATTTTTAGAATAATTTACGGAAACAATGGAGCCAGAGTGGTGTCTCAACAGCTCTATTCCAGGCTTACGAGCCTACAGATGGAACTAGTAGAAGACAAGATGGGCTGGACTATAGAGTTGAATTGAGTGACAAAAATATATTGCATAAGTTATTGTAGTTAAACAATAACAATCTTGCTAATTGCATTTTAACACATTTGGTTGTTGTATAGTTTGGAGAATTGTTCCAAACCATAATTCATTTAATTCATCTCGAAATGCAATTGTTAAGTGTTAATACTCAAAGTGTAACTCCATATAAATGTATGCAATGTAATCCAGAGAAGAAGTGATTCTGTAAAATTTGAAACTCTTGTCTATTTACTGTTTCTTGTAAAATAGTCTGTTTTTTCACAATATGTATCTACAACATTATAAAGAAAAAACTTCAACAGTTCATGTGCAAAACGGGCAAAAACAAAATTGGAGACAAAGAATCCACCAAATTGTAGTGTCCTCCTACCATGTTTATCATCAATTGTCCGGCATTGCTGACCAATCTGGACTGTCATATGGCTCGCATGTAACTTGCAAAGTAGGTCTTGAAGATGCTGTCTCGAACAACTTCCTCATTTCTTCCACCAAGTGAGACTCAGATTCAAAGTCAGAACAACCCTTTGCAGCCACATAAATCATCAGTTCTTCCAAGTGTATTAACGTTTTGAGTAAAATCCTAACAATTTTAAATTTCATCTTCCTACTAAATTCCGCCAAGCTTTCAATCTGATCCTCGTTGGTATCTTTCATCAATTTCTTTACTTCTAAAGCTTTGATTCCACACACATGAATGGTCTTGAGGTTCAGCATTCCTAATAAACAATTTTCAAGAACTTCCCCACCATCTAATACTCCTTGGAAGTTATCAATGTGGATAAAGCATTCCTGAAAAAGATAGAAAATGAATGCTTACCCGGAAGAAAACATAGAAACTACCTTCATTAGAAGACTGGAATATACAGCACCGTATCATTGAAATTTACAACCAAGGTCTGAAGATTGGAATAAGAAGAAATCAGATATGCCATCCCCTCGAGACGTTTACGGTTGTCCATTGTTATTTCCATTTGAACATGCTTAATTGATGCTGATTTCTTGATTCCATTCTTACACATAGCCTGGGTAGCCAAAATAATAAAAGCTTAGAAACACTTAAAACTGTGTGCGATTCAATAAAGGAAAACTCATCATGAGCATTCCACACACAGGATTTCAAGTAGACACAAGAGAGAGTTGTCTTGTGTCAACAAGTAGGAAATATCTTCTTAAACAAAAAAAGATTATATCATATTTTCCCTTTGACAATGCATGCTATTGCTATTTGAGTAGTTTTCTTAACAGCAAGACAAAATCTATACGTGATACTGTTGTATTGCACAGTAATACAGCAATATTCTTGTTCATAGGAAAATCATATATAACAATTTATTTTACTTAGTAGCTGAAGATTAGAAGCAGTTGCATTGTGCTTAACTAATTGCCTTTATTTTTGTCTTATGCTAATAACAAGTAGTTCAGCAAGAGTTTGGAATAAAAATTTTAAAAAGCATATTTACTAACATAATGTATCAATGCAAACAGGAAAAATTAGAATCGTAAGATACATATTATATGGAACACATTTAAAAATGCAAAAAACTCAACTAACATGAAAATTGAGAATTTTAATATATAGAAATTACTCACATGTAACCGTGACCAACATGTACTTCCACATGATTGACCGCATCAAAAAGAGCCCTTTGCGTGGATCCATCAAGATGCACATTCATTTCAATGGAGATTTTAACGAGAGATGGAAGGTTAAGCACCACACCAAAGTAGTCCTTGATTAGGCATTCCCAAAATATTATGCTCCATAGAGTGGTTGAACATATTCTTATCTGAGAGGGCTGCTTATCATAACCACTAAACGCACATCTAAACAAAGTCAACCTCTCAAGCAAAGAGCAGGACTATACAAGATTGTTAAAATCCATGACATTCAATTGCGTGCCAGTGAGGTTCAAACTTTTCAGTAAAGAGTTATATCAACACCTGCTATTGTGGGAACAATTCTTCCAGGTATCACTCGGAAATGTATAAGCAATGTAGCTTGCAGAGAAGGTTACCAGGTGTGTAGTTGGTAATACTTTATGGCCTATATATGATGATATTATCTACGTTAAGGAAGAATCATGATGATCTGGAATTCTCTGCAGGTCAAAGAACGCCTCCTTGATGTGCAAGAGTTGCTTGATGCGGATTAAGTATTCTGTTCAAGCACTGCCGTTGTGGTATCACCTGTTGGCAGCATAGTAGCAAACTCAAAATCGGACATTGAATCTTTGAGATCCCTCAATTTAGTCTCACATCTAATATTTATTAAGATCCTTCAATTTAGTCTTACATCTAATATCTATTGAGATCCTTAGTTCCACATCTAATATCTCCTAGGGTAAGTTCCTATTTATAAGTGAGAATCAACTATAGATCTTTAACTTAGTTAACCACTTTTGAAAAGATAATTGAACCCATTATGTTGCATTTTGGGAGCCTCCTGTTTTCGTATGAGATGGTGGTCTGGACTAAGAACGTTGGTTAGGACACCAAAGAAGGTTGTGGGTTTGGTTACCAACGGGTCACGTGTAGGAATTTTGGGGGCTACCAATGGGTCATGTGTAGGAATTTTGGGGACAAAAAAATTTTCTAAGGTGGGTGGATTGTGAGATCCTTCAACTTAGTTCTTCATCTAATATCTACATTGGTAACATCCTTTTTATACCACTTTTAAACAAATATCTACTGAGAATGAACTATAGATCTTTAACTTAATTTGTTAAAAGATGTCTGAGCTCATTATAATGTACTTTGGGCTAGGTCATTATAAAATCGGATTAGAAAGAAGTCATTAAATCAGACCAATTTATCAAAAATTGAATAAGAATATGTTCACTAGAATCGCTTTAACTTAGCTTTTGAAGAGATGTTTGAGCTCATCGTATTGTACTTTGAGCTAGGTCATTATAAAATCACATTAGAAAGTAGTCATTAAATCAGACAAATTTATCAAAAATCGAATAAGAATATATTCACTAGAATCAATTATATTTAATGTAATATACATATTTTTACCATTCATGTAACAAATATAACTCTATCACTAATTTTATAATTTTATAACACAAAATGAAAGTTTACCTCAAATATAAAGGACTTCAAAAGTTAATAATCAATTTTTACAACCATATAAATCACAAATGCATCATAAAAGTATTATCACTAAAACATCTTCATGCAAGTTAAATCTTAGGTCCCCAATAATTTTCATTCTTTTTAATCCATACCAAGTTTTGTGAATTTAATTTTTCACAAAAATTATAAAATCACCAAACTGCTTATATTTTTCATCATAAACATTTTAACACAATATAATGATATTACATCACAAAAATTTATTCTAAACATAAAAAATCCATAAAAGTGCAACAAAAATAAATAAATACATAGGAATAAGGTATTAAGTTGCAAATCAAAAAATTGTCCATGTTGTGGCACCTATGAGAAGAGGGAAAAGCTAAGAGATGTCAAAGCACGACAACACGAGAGAGAGAGGTCCGACAACAATTGGAGGTTGAGGCTGCAGCAATGGTGAGAGAAGGGGAATCAATTCCCAGTTCAGAATTGGAATCAGCATGACTCGGGAATTAATTAGATTCAAATAGGCCTAACTCAACCTATTCTTGGTCCGATTTTGAGGAAAACCTTGTCATCCCATTTTTTACAAGGCTTTCCACCTAGCCTTGTTAACTCAGGCCGATCCAGAGTTTTGCTACTATGGTTGGCTGCATAACATATCTTGGAGAAAGGTGTGTTTCGTTTAATTTTCTTTGACAAACTAATTTGGACGTTGGCTTTCTGTATTAATAAAAGCAAGAGTTCCATATATTTTCTGATTATGGTTTCTTCCGCAATTGATTTCTTTATTTTTAGAGTAATTTATTGAAACAGTAGAGTCTGAGTGGTGTCTCACCAACTCTATTCTAGGCTTACAAGCCTATAGATGGGACTTGTAGTAGACAAGATGGGACTTGTAGTAGACAAGACTGGTGTCTCAGCAACTCCATAGAAATGTATTCAATGTTATCTATAGAAGAAGTGATTTATTAGATTCATGTTATAAAATGTGAAACTCTTGTCTATTCACTGTTTCTTGAAAAATGTGAATATGTTGTCTTTATATTGTTTCTTGCGAGAGGGTCTTGTTTTTTCATAATATGTATCTACAATGGGCATAAAAAAGAAAAACTTCAACCGTCCATGTGCAAAACAGGCAAGACAAAATTGGAGACAAGGAATCCACCAAATTATAGTGTCCTACTACCTTCCTTATCATCAATTGTCCGGCATTGCTGACCAAGCTGGACTGTCATATGGCTTGCATGTAACTTGCAAAGTAGGTCTTGGAGATGTTGTTTTGAACAGCATCCTTGTTTCTTCCACCAAGTGAGACTGTGATCCGAAGTCAGAACAGCCCTTTGATGCCAAATAAATCGTCAATTTCTCCAAGTGTATTAACTTTTTCAACAAAATCTTGACAATTTTAAATTTCATCTTCCTGCTAAATTCCGCCAAGCTATCAATCTTGTTGGTATCTTGCTGAATTCCGCCAAGCTATCAATCTTGTTGGTATCTTTCCTCAATTCCAATACTTCTGAAGCTTTGATTCCACACACATGAATGGTCTTGAGGTTCAGCATTCCTGATAAATAACTTTCCCACCATCTAATACTCATTGGAAGCTATCAATGTGGATAAAGCGTTCCTAAAAAAGATAGAAAATGAATGCTTACCTGAAGAAAACATAGAAACTACCTTCATTACATGACTGGAATATATACCACTATATCATTGAAATTTACAACAAGATATGTCATCCCCTCCGGATGTTTACAGTTGTCGATTGTTTTTTCAACTTGAACATGCATAATTGTTGATGTTTTCTTAATGTCATTCTTACACATAGCCTGGGAAGCCAAAATAATAAAAGTTTAGAAACACTTCAAATTGTGTGAGATTCAATAGAAAAAAACTCATCATGAGCATTCCACACACAGAATTAAGTAGGCACATAGAGTTGTCTAGTGTCAACAAGCAGGAAATATCTCTAAAAAGATTATATCATATTTGCCCTTTGACAATGCATGCTATTGCAATTTGAGTAGTTTTCTTAATAGCAAGACAAAATCTATACGTGATATTGTTGTATTGCAAAGTAATACAACAATATTCTTGTTCACAGGAAAATCATATATAACGTTTTATTTTATTGACTAGCTGAACATTAGAAGCAGTTACATTGTTCTTAACTAATGGCCTTTGTTTTTGTCTTATGTTAATAACAAGTAGTTCAGCAAGAGTTTGGAATAAAAATTTTTAAAAAGCATATTTACTAACACAATGTATCAATCCAAACTGGAAAAATTAGAAGCCCAAGATATATATTACATGGAACACATTTTAAAATTCAAAAAAAAAAACTCTACTTGAATGAAAATTCAGAATTTTAATATATAGAAATTACCCACACATAACCCTCACCAACATGAACTTCTTGCACATGATTGATCGCATCCAAAAGAGCCCTTCGCTTGGTTCCATCAAGTTGGAGATACTTTTCAACAGAAATTTTAACGAGAGATGGAAGGTTAAGCACCACGTCAATGTAGTCCTTGATTAGGCATTCCCAAAATTTTGGGCACCGTAGAGTAGCTGAACATATTCTTTCTGAGAAGGCTGCTTATTATAATCATAAAACTCACATCTGACCAAACTCAACCTCTCAAGCAAAGGGCAGGACTACACGAGATTGCTAAAATCCATGACGTTCAATTTCGTGCCACTGAGGTTCAAACCTTTCAGCAAAGGCCAAGAAGAAGTCCTATTGTGCAAATTCAATGGCTCGACGTTGCAGAGTTCCAATTCTGCAAGAGATTGACATTGAGACAAAATGGCCAGCACTCGGTACAACTTTTGGTAAGTATAATAATATCAGGGATTTTGACGTCCAATGCTAGCATCTTCACACGACGCTCAACTGCCCAAGACAAGTATGAATGCAGTCTATCATGACTGCCTGAACACTGAACTTATTTTTCGTTATGGAGGGGTCCAGATTTCCTAAAAGATGTCAGAAGCATCAAAATCCTTTTTCAGGGAAGCTTTTTATTTTCTTTGAAACAGGAGTTGATATTATGAATTTGTTTCCACAAATTTATTCAACTTTTTAAGTACACTAGTTCGAACAGCTTCCTTTGTTGGCAGGAGGCGAATAATTTCAATGAGGAGATCGTCAGTCATTTGGCTGTGGAGATCAATATTTGATCCAGTAGATTCTCTGTGCCGTTCACTTCTAATCTGTTTACTTTATTTCCTAACCATGGTTGCCAATAACGCTCCCAATATATTATAAAAAAGCAGTTGCAGCATTAGCAACAAAGTTCTAAAATAGGACTGGATTTGCACGTCAGTTGTCCAAAATTACTTTAGCGACATCATTTATTTAACACTTGTTCGATAGTTAGTCCTCTTACAGAGAAAGCCCATGCATTGTTAAATTACAAGCGTACGTGGTACACATACGCATATAGAATGACAAATTACGACTCACATTTAGGATACAAAAACATGAATTAAGTCAAGCAATTTTCACCAAATTTACCTATATCCCTAAACTTGCGATCATTACAACGACGGCCATTCAATATGAAGAAAGTGATTGTAAAACCCGGGCTTTTCGCCCAGTGGTTTTACTTTCGGTTCGGTCATAACCCGGATCGAGTTGCTTGCCTGGTCATTTTACCTCGTATTTACATATGATATCTAGGTATGTATGAGTTGCCCAACCCCTAGCTCCTTCGGGTTTGTTGCCCCCATCGGACGCTATGTACCCGACCATTTTTTTTTGTGAGTCAGTTCAGTTGAGTCGATTCTGTTTAGACCTTAGGACCGAGTCCCCACGTGTTTAGTCGTTTTCATGTGTTGTGGTCGTGTTTGTTTCACGTGCTTCTAGTGAAAAAACCTAAAATGATATAAATGAGGACATGACACAAAAGGCCTCATGTTAGCCCCCTCACCTAGACAAAATTTGAATTTGACGCTCAAGTTCAAACCACGGATGCCAAGACACAGTCGAAGCGCCCTTACGCCTGTGACTTGCTTTATTTTAGAAATTTTTCAATGTTGTATTTATTTATTTATTTATTTTATAAACTACAATCATTTTTCCCTCTTTTTCTTTTTAAATTTCAAATCCTAACACACCTCATTAGGTGTGGCACCCATGCCTATGACATCACTTAACCAACCACCCTTTCTTTTAATAAAACCCCACTTTCATCCTCACCTTTCCACTCCAACCCAACCACTCCACTCAACCTCAATGTCCCTCTCCTTCTCCCAACCTTCTGCTCCATTCTTTGAGCTCTCTCTATCCTTTCTTGGCCTTCCAAGATGTTCTTCTTTCAAGGGTTGAAGATTTGAGTGGGAAAAACTCTAAGTCACCTCCCTTTGAACCGTTAAAGGTATGTTTTATCCCCGGTTTTGATGATGATTCTTGTTTGAGTTGTCATTTCGTATATGGATGTTGTTGTTTGCTTTTTAATCTTTTAGATTTTCCTCTTAAAGAATTTTGAGAGTGGTTTCATGCCGTTCTCATTCGTAGATAAATAGTTATGATTTTTGTGTCAATTATGTGTCTAGATATGCACTAGTAGAGCATAAAATTCATAACTCATGTTTTAGATGTCATATTTATATGATCTTGGTCTGTTGTTTTCAAACGACATAGATCTACAAACCATATGTTGTGGATGCCAACTGATTTGGCATGGATGATCATGAAAAGGTCCAATTACCCAATATGTTGTGCGGCTTTCAAGGTTACCGTTACCTAATCGCCTATTTTCCCACTTTTTACACCTTGATATAATTTTAATTTCATGATAGATCTTATGATAATAAGTTAAGCATGATATGATCTTAATATCATGTTGACTGATTTGGCATGGATGATCATGAAAAGGTCCAGTTACCCAATATGTTGTGCGGCTTTCAAGGTTACCGTTACCTAATCGCCTATTTTCCCACTTTTTACACCTTGATATAATTTTAATTTCATAATATATCTTATGATAATAAGTTAAGCATGATATGATCTTAATATCATAAATTTACCACACTAAAATTACCTCAACTAAGGCCTGATCAAAATTAATGAAACATTGTGTGCATCTGTTGTGTTATGTGTTGACTACCTATGTTGTGTGTTTAGTTAAATGTTTGGCTAATGATTAGATCACATAAAAATCTATAAAAAATTATTTAATAAACTAATAATTGTTTAATGTAGCCCTGAAAATTTTGGAGTTAAACAAAATTCATTCTAATGGCTAATTGGATGTGATATTTAGAGCATACAGGAACTGAGTTCATAATCCTATTTCTATGATTTCAATTGAAAAATTGGTGAAATATATATTCATCTATGGGAAAATTATATATTAAGTTACAGAGTTTACCAAGTGTCCTCACATTTTCTATGTAAAATTTCAGAGCATTTGGATTTTTAAGTAATTCAGTAGAATTTTCTAATTCTACCCTACTTGGATAAATTACAGAAATCACTAAATTAGCAATCAAGATTAGAAAGATCACTTAGGCCCAATTACAAGGAAATTGGACTCAAAATATTAATGGACTAAACTTTCAAGTGTTATATAACTATTCCAATTAACCAAAGCCCATTTGGACTTCTCAGGCTTATGGACCAAAATGTTGAAGTTTGTTGTGCAATGATAGAGTACTGTTCATAGCACTTAATTCGACCTTAATTAACATCAATCAACATGATAATCCACATATTACCACTTGTTAATATTTATGATAGACCCTTAGGGTGTATAAAACTTGGGGTTCAAATTTCAACTTAATCGGATACTATTTGGTCTATCTGAAAAATCATTCGGTTAAATCCAACGATAAAACCATAAGTACGAAATCATGCATTAAGTAAAATTGCAACCTCAAACCTTAAATTAAACTACCTAATGAGTTTTAACCCATTACTAAGCAAAATAAGTAAGTTAATTAAGTTTTACATATTGCGCAGGTGTGGAGGCTTTGCCTCATCTTATGTGCTAGTGTAATCCGATTATGATTTGGATTTCATCTCCTCTTAGGTTACATGGGTTGAGCTCATTAATTTAGGATGTAGAGCTCCACTTATCCAGGTCTGTAGGACTCTCTCGCTCCACCCTTATGTTTGGCTCTTCAGTGTCACGTTTAATCTCAATTTAAATGATAGGATGGTCTCAATGGCATTTTTATCGGATCCCTCCAATACTGGGCCGTTTAGTCGCATTTTATTGTAAGTTTAATAAACAAGGATGAGATACATTGTTGGTTTTTGAACTAAAGCTCCAAAAATGTATGATACAAGTCTCTTCTCTAAACCTATTATACAAATATACACATTTCTACGGATTTCACGAATAAGTGAGTAAGGGTATGGAGATATGCATATTGCACTAGTACCCCTTCTACCTTTAAGTGGTACAATGTATGTAAGGTACTACAAATGCTGTGCATTTCCAAAAATTGTGGCACATTAGTTCCAAGCAATATGGGTACTGTAGCGAGTGATATATGGAAGATGTGAGAGCGTAAGCGATATATGAATGTTTATGTGTTTGTAGGATGCTTTTTGTAGACAAGTATAATATGATATGTGGTCATATTAGCCTTCGCTTACCACCCTATATGATTCTGGAAGTTTCTACAACTTTTTCGTGGGTGTTTAATACTCATTTACCAATAATGCTATATTCCTAGTCTCTACAAGACCATCAATAAAT
>JAURVB010004566.1:0-31050 GCA_033002965.1 Piper betle
GTCATTCTTCTTCTTCTTCTTCTTCTTCCCGTCACCATTCTTCTCTTCACCCAAAACCGCCCCACGCGTCCCCTTCTTCCCGCACAACAACCCAACGCCCAGAAGAAGAGAAACACTACCCTACAGCGTGGTATATGCAACTGGTCGTGACACAAACGCCATGGTGTTGTTGCTGCAATTCAGCAGGACGTGCTACCATCCTTGGCAATTTCAGCAGGACGTGCTACCATTCTTGGCTGTAAATTCTATGAAATCTCACCTTTAATTACTACAACATGAGTAAGGACGTTGATGCAGCAACTGATTAGCAAAAGATTATGACTTGTTGCTGTAATTAATCACAAACACACAAGAATTGCTGCACGGCAGCAACTTATGTTCGTGGGTGAATTCCTGGTTCTAATCCAGTTACATCCTCCCTTTTCTTGTTGATTTCAGGTCTTAGTTTCCATGATTATCTTGTATTATAATCTTTGATCATATGTATGCATGCAAACTAAGCAGAAGAGAGGAAGATACTTACCAAAACAATGGGGAAGCCGGCGTTTGTCCAAGGAGCTTATGTGCAAGACGCCCCCTCTCCTTCTCCTTATAAAATGAAAGAAGGCCTAAGGTTTATGAAAACACACTTCGTTGCCGGGTAAATGGGTAAGTGATACGGTTCACTTTACTAGTTTAAACGGTTAAATGGTATGGTTTACTTAACCAAGTAAAAATACTTAACTGGTTAACTAATACTTTCCACTTGACTGGGTAATTGATAATTAACCGGGTAGCGGGTAAATAATTTAAATAAATTCATGGATACCAATGTTCGATCCCACCGCGTCGTCAATATATATACATACATATATATATATATCCGGGTCTTTACAATTTATTGTGAGATCCCTCAACTTAGTCCCACATCTAATACCTATTGAGAGAAGATCCTGTTTATAAGTGGGAATGGACTATAGATCTTTAACTTTTGGGGTACCCATATTAGAGAAATGACTTAGCCCATTACGTTGCACTTTGGGCTGGGTTGTTACAAATGGTATCAGAGCCGACCTGGTTCCGTGTTAGATGGTGGGATGGACTAGGGACGTTGGTTAGATTGCCGGTCACGGGCCAAAAAAGGTCGTGGCCTGGGGTTAGCAACGGGCTAAGACTAGAAACATTGGCTAGGCTGCCGGTCACGGGCCAGAAAGGACGTGGGCTAGGGCTAGCAACGGGCCAAGAATAGGCATTTCGGGGACGAAATTTCCTAAGGTGGGTCGATTGTGAGATCCCTCAACTTAGTCCCACATCTAATACCTACTGGGGGAAGATCCTGTTTATAAGTTGGAATGGACTATAGATCTTTAACTTCCGGGGTACCCATTTTAAAGAAATGACTTAGCCCATTACGTTGCACTTTGGGCTGGGTTGTTACAGGGACTCTGTCCATGTACATCCTTAAAAGACACATTAATATTGTCTGATGATCCTGTAAGATTGTGACTAACACTATCTTGCAATACCTGTCTGACCCATGGATGTCATGTCAAGGTGATGGTATGCAAGATGGCTAGTGAAGTCATTCTTGTATCATCTCTTCAAAATTATCTCAATGCACCTAACTTTCATTTGTCAGGCTGATGTTATCGTAGGAATTTTTTGTCCTCAATCTCTGACCCAACTCTACCTCAATGTTGTGACATGTGGTCTATGTGCAAAGCTAAGAAAATCCTCAAGTAGTTGTCCACCTGTAGGGTGAGGTAACAACTTAGCCCTTACTTCCACAATAACTACTCCACTCAGTCGGCAGTTGTGCATCATAGATGGCAGTAGTGTGCATTCGTTCGGTGGTAGTGTATCATGATTGGTTTGTGCAACTTGGACAGTGGTTGTGCAACTTGGATGGCGTTTGTGCATCTCGGACAGTGGTTGCGCTATTAGGATGGCAGTTGTGCTACTCGGACGGCAGGTGTGCTATCTAGGTGTTGCAGATTTGATTCTGATCATGCACATCATGAATTCATTATTATCTATGGCATGTTTATCTCCATGTGGCTATCTTTTTAGAGATGGCTGCTATCAGCTCGGTTCAAGTTATCCAACCATGCATATCTGATTTGGAAGGGTCTGGATCATAGTGGTGACACATACAATGGTGATCTAATGCTAAGCCTACACGTATCTCCTAAAATCTAGGCTGATTGTTCCTATAAACAATGACTGGTTCTTAATAGCTATCACTAATATGGCCCTAGCAAATTGAGTGACATCAGGTCAACCATCTAAATCTGTGGTCAAAGGTAATCTCGCTCATTCTCAATCTGTTCATGCCTATATCTGTTGAAGAGTGGCCAATAATATTGTTAAGACATACATACACCAGAGGAAGAGGGGAGGCGGCGAAGCATCCATGGGACTATAGATCCACCTCGCTACTCATCCTCATCCACTACTATCTCCTCAAAGTTGCCCATCTCAAGTCATCTATCCAAACTTTCATCTGTGCTCCAAGTACCTCAGTGGCTCCATCGTCATAACCACATTCTTCATCTAGAATCATTTGTCTGAAGGTCTAACTTCTCTAAGGTAGACCTTAGACCATGCCTAATGTATCTATTTAAGGCATTCGATGGTCCATGTTCATATGCCACATAACTATGTGAATATATTCATACTCCAAGCTCCCTACTTGTGTTATCTCTTATAATTTTGTCTCATAATATATACCATGTCCCAAGGAAGGACTGATGTGGTGACATGCAAAAGACAGGCCAATGCTCCATTGTAGTCACCAAATTCTAAGTACTCCCAGTCACCATCCAACTCAACCTCAATTAACTTAACATGTGGATACTATTAGTGTCCAAATATCTAGCCCATAAAAGATAAGGCGTGTCTCTAAGCTTATCATGACATCCTGTGAGATCCAAGTTGGCATTTATTAAAATCATAATCTCATTTCTCATAACTTATATAAACATTAACATTGAAGCATGCATTGTTCAGGTCTGACTCAGCACACAATCTGAAATCTTAAGAAAATACATGTCCGACTCGGCTAAGGACAGCTCCACACACTTAGCTTAAAACAAAATTCTTCCATCTCAATCGACCAAAACATGGCTCTGATATCAACTTGTAACACCTGATTTTGGTATCAAAAATGTTACGATGGAGTGAAATCGTGTTTAAAGTTGTCGATCGGTACGACTCGACCGATAAAATAGATCGAAACAACCTTCTTGGTGTCATGAGAATGTAAGACATTGTCAAATATTCATCAAAACATATCAAATATAAATAAATGTAAGCAAGTATATAACTGTTCTGAGCCCGAGTGTGTGTAGCGTTTATCTGTCCACCCACAAAAGTCGACTAAGGATTTGCATGACCTACATATATTATATGAAAACCGTCAATAACGAATGTTACTGATCCGAAAAATGACTAATACAATCTGGCAAATTGGTATTCTATTACCCACAAAAACTTATGAAACTTCAAGATTGTCTCACACTGGGTGATAAGCAAACATACTTAAGAAATTGCCAACTCGCATGCATGGCTCATAATCATATTCAAACATACATACAGCACTTACACCCTCACACCTTCCATATCACCCGCCACAAGGCAAAATGAATAGTTAAGTTAGTGCTACAATTTCCAAAAATGCACTGCATTACGCAATACCCTCATACACCACACTATCTCAAGGTTTGAAGGAGTACTAGTGTGATTCATACATATTTCCATACCACTCACTCTCTTATTGGTAAAATCCATAAAAATGCACGTACTCATATAATAGGCTTAGGAAAGAGGCTTGTGTCATATATTTCTATAGCTTTAATTCAAAAACCAACAAGGGATCTCATCCTTACAGTTTTATTAAACATGCGTAGAAAACACACCTAAATGGCCCAACATCGGAGGGATGCAATAAAATGTCACTGATGCCATCCTAAGTATAAGACACTACCAAACTCTACACGTAAGGAGTCAAGTAGAGAGGGAGAGTCCTACAGACATGTGCTCCATGCTCCAAGCTCCAAGCGTATCTGCACATCTACGGCAACCTCAGACTCCGAAACCAACATCGGAACCAGCTACTAAGTAACATACTAACATCTCTATATGATGTATGCTCATGGTGTGTGCTCATATTATCAACAGAGAAAACAATACTAACAACCCTATACCTAAACATTTGACACGCAAATCGATACATAATAATACTAAATAATAAATAAATAAATAACAAGAAAATGCACTCATAGATAATTAGATAAATAATAAATACATAAACATGGACATGAGTTATACTCTAATCATAAGATAATAATATAATTACAGTATAAATACACTGGTATACACGAGTAAATATCAGCATATACTCGTGTTAGTAAACATATAAATATATATATAACAATTTAATAAATAAATAAATAAATAATTTATAGTCATTGATAATAAATATTAATAATATCATAGTTACACAATACAAGAATACATAATCAAATACAAATAAATTATCACATACACGCGAAGAAGTAAATAGATATATATAATACACACACACGCGCACGCGCACGCACACACACACAGATATATATATAATTTAATAAACATAAATAAGATTAATATTAATAAGTAAATAAACCATTAATAATAATAAGTGATCGTATAAACATGTATTATAATCAATAAATACATGAATAATAAGAAATGAATAATAATAATAAATAAATAATAAAATAATAAATAAAAAAAGTAATCATAACATCAAAACATGCTAAATCACTTGAATATGCATTTAAAAAATATAGAAGTTCTCAAATTACCGAAAATGGTGAAAGAATGTACTAAAATGGTCCCAAAATGAGCTGAACGAGACCAAACTGAATGGGTTGAACCGACCTAGTCTGGTTTAATTGGAAAATGGGCTGGGTTGGTCAAGCTGATGGACACAAACATGGACATGGGCTGGTGAACTCCTGCATGACCAGGTGGACGTGATCGCAGCTAGCAACGCGGTTGCAGGCAGGTGAGTAAACGGGCCAAACAAAGGGGGCGGCGGTGCACGTCGCCGGAGAACACAAATGGCAGCACGGCGGAGGCTGCCGTTGGTCACGATTGAAAGAGGGGAGGATGGGGAACGTGATGGTGGTGACAGTCAGAGGAGTCCGGCCTCTGGTCGATCGAAAATGGCCAGGAAGAAACAATATCGCTGGCGGGAGCGGCGACGTCGCTGTTGGCGATTGTGGCCATGGCAAAGGTTGATGTCAGTCTCAAAGGGAAGATCTCGGCAAGGGAAAACTGTGTGGGTGGTTGGATCAGTCGAAGGGGCCTCGCCAGTGCTGGAAAAAGACCCAAACAGTGGCGGTGGCAATGATGACTAGTGATAAAAAACTAGGTCACCGAGGCGACTTCGGCAATGCCGATGGTGACGGTGGGTACAAACCATTAGCTAGCCGCGAGGTGGTCATGGATGTACCGATCCGGTGGCCGAAGGAGGACTAGGGTCTAGCTTGTGGCAGTAATGGTGTAAAAGTTTGAAAATCATGTAAAATCTCTGAAAGATAATTGGGTGGAAGATAGGGTTGAGTGGATGGCCCAGATCTTGCCACGAGCCACGATCTAGAACTCCAACAACTTGTTGCCTAGTGGGGCCACCTATGGATATATGCAATATACATATGGATGGAATGCTTGATCAAGACCGTCCATGGTAGAAACTAACTCGAGTCCTAAAAGTGAGTCTATAGGTGGGAATCGAGGCAAGAAGGTTAAATAGGCCTCGAAGCCTGAACTCAATCAAGATAGGCCCATAGGGGCACAATCCAATGGTCCAACATCCCTATGATGATGCATGTAATGAGATACCATAAAAATACCAAACAGATACTAAACGCTACATTGGCCTAGATATAGGCCTAAAATCCTAGTTAACATATACAAACAAATCTGTATACCTCAGTATACACTTATAACTCATGATCTTATCATCTACATGTCAAGCATACTTAGCCACTATAGCATGCTCATATGGCCATCTGGGCTCGTACTCATAATCTGAAAATTAGTTTAACTCGAGCTCGCTCGAACCAACTCGATATTGACCCGGATAGGGAAAAACTAAAATTGGGTAAAACCCTAACCCAATGTACTCCCATGTGATGCATGAATGACATGATGGAATAATCAACAACAGTAGGGAAAGCATACATATCCTGATCAATCTAATAAATCCTAACAATTATGTCATATAATTCTATATTCCTAGGTGATCATTTCATCAACATCTCAATTTCTTACTGTGTGATTTAAACATATCAATTAACTAATTTAAGATCATAAACCTTCTTAATAATCAAACTAATACTCAATCATAACAATTTAATTATTAGAACTAAATGTATAATTCATAAGTCTAATTTCCACCTTAATTAACATCAATATAGACATGCGCATATTTTTAATTATCTTATTAATTATTTTTTTCCTAATTACAACAACATGATTTCAAACCCTAAAATTAGCACACAATCAAATGATGTACATGCTAATGAGGGTCAGTCATATATAAAGTAAAATAAACATGAAATCGCTATACCTAAGTTGAAGATCACTCGGTGACGGTGGTGATGACCGTGGTTGCCAATGCCTTGAGGATGGAGATGGTGGTTGTGGTTGCCGGCCCAAGGCTACACTAATAAGGGGAAGGTAGCTCGTCATGGTCAAAGCACTACTGCCTAGAGGTGAGCGCCAGTCACTGGTGGCAGTGGCTGTGAGTGGTGGTCAGCTAAGGTGAGGGCGTACAAATTGTGTGGTTGGCTAGGGAATGGGGAGAAGACTAGGGATGTTCAAGGTCGGCTAAGGGGGTGGTCTGTGTGGCTAGAGGCGGTGGGCGATTGGTCGGCGGCGGCGGTAGTTGTCGGCAAACATGCATCAAGCGGCAGCCCAATTTTCAGCTAGGGTCACCGTGCATGTTGTCACACAGGCCAGGGAATGGTCGGAAAGGATAAGGGAAGGGCTAGGGAGGGTCGCTAGAGGTCATTGCTGGCATTGATGTCTGGTGGTGACACATGCAAGTGGCAGTGGTGGTGACCAAGGGTGTAAAACAAGGAGAAAAGGAGAAGAGAAGGGAAGAAGGGGCAAAGGTGAGGCAGAGTCGACGGCGAGGGGGTCGCCGGGGTGATGGTGGTCAGTGGTGGCGAGGGCAGTCACCGACGGAGCAAGGGGAGGAAGAAAGAGATGTAACAGGCACCTTGGAGGAGGAACCGGGGAGGAGAAATAAGAAGAAGAGAAGAGGTCAGGGCAGTCTTGTAATTAAGACTTGACTCGCTCCCGCCTCGAGCCAATATTGATAATTAAATTCTAAAAAAATATCAAATAAATAAGATAAAATTCTATAAATAAAAAATGCTCAAATAATTAAACTAACATGTTCTAACCCCAAAATCATATCTAACACATCCTAACACGATAAACGGCATAATTCTACTTTTCTACAGTCTAACACATGAAATACTAAAAATCTGGCATACTATCACATATTCTAATAACTCATTTTCCTGATGTTTTACTAATGTTATCATTATACACTCGGGTATACTTGACCCTCATGGCTCATAACACACGACCAACCTCGGCTCAGCGCACGTGTTTTGAAACTTACTCGACTCGGATTGACGGCTGAACCGATCGGTTCGCGAGTATAAATGACTCAAGTCAAGGATTTTACACCCATAGGTTCATTCTGGTTCAGCTCATTTTCAAACCTAGCATTCTCTATTTGATCTCCAGAGATTTCATACATTTCAGAACTTCACACCATAGCGCCACCGTCACTTCGTCTCACCGTTGGTGAGTCTCCACCTCACCCCTAGTCACTGGATCGGTACGACCATGACGACTTCACAGCCGGCTATCAGTCCATACCCACGATCGCCATCAGCACTGCCATAGTCACCGTCGATGAAACCATTCTTGCTATCGATTTTCATTGCTGCAACCACCCATTTGGGCTATTCTCCAACGCCGGCGAGCCACCTCTGACCGATCCAATCACCCACATAGCTTCATCATGGAGAGATCTTCATTTTGAGACCACTGCCACGGCCACAATCATCACCGACGACGTCGCCGCACCCGGCCGAGAAGTTGCGGCCTTCGGGCCATTCTCCGACCAACTAATGGCCGAACCATGCCGGTCATCACTGCCATTACGTTCCCCTTCCTCCCCTCTGCCAGCCCGCGTTTGCGTCCATGTCCCCGTCCGCCAGCTTGATCTTGTTCACCAACCTACCAGCCTATGTTTGAGTCCACCCAGCCAACCCAGCCCATTTTCTAGTTAACCCAGACCAAGTTGGTTCAGTTCATTCGGTTTTGTCTTGTTCAACTCAGTTCAGTCTGGTTCACCTCATTTTCAGACTATTTTTGTCCATTCTTGTACCGTTTTTATTAACTCGAGAACCTTTATATAGTTGTGATGCATATTCACATGATTTAGCATGATTTGATGTTATACTTATTTTTCTTTATTTATTGTTTTCTTTATTTCTTTATTTTTATTTATATATTTATTATATAATGAATGTTTGCATAATTATTTTTTATTATTAATATTATATTTACTTATGAATATTAGTCTTATTATGTTTACTAAATTGTATATATATATATATATATATATATATTATGTTTATTTATTTATTTATATATTTATTTGTTCATTATGTGTATGTTATTATTTATTTGTATTTAATTATGTATTCTTGTATTATATGACTATGATATTATTAATATTCATGATTAATGAGGGTTAACTATTTGTTTGTTTATTTATTTATTTATTGAATTATTATATATTCATTCATTTATATATTTATATGTTTACTAAAACAATTATGTGTTGATATTTACTTGTGTTTACCCGTATTTTATAGAATATATTTATATTATTATTTTATGATTAGAGTATTGTTCATGTTTACGTATTTATTATTTATCTAATTATCTATTAGTGTATTTTCTTGTTTATTTGTTTATTTATTATTTCTTATTATTATGTCTCGATTTTTGTGTCACATGTTTAGTTATAGGTTTGTTAGCACTATTTTTTATTAGGGTGTATTGATGATATGAGCATACATCATATAAAGATGTTAGTATTTTACATAGTAGTGGGTTCCAAAGTAAATTTCCGTAGATACAGAGATACACTTGGAGCTTGGACCATAGGTCTGTAGGACTCTCCCTCTCTTCTTGACTCCCTGCGTGTAGAATTTAATCTTTTTTTAGATGTAGGACGACATCTACTATGTTTTATCAGATCCCAACAATATCGGCCATTTAGCCATGTTTTTGATACATGTTTCATAAAACTACAAGGATGAGATCCCTTGTTGGTTTTTGAGTTGAAGGTCAAGAAATATATGATATAAGCCTCTTCCCTAAACCTATTATATAAGTACGTGCACTTTTACGGATTTCACGAATAAGAGAGTGAGCGGTATAGAGATATGTACGGACCACACTAGTATTCTTTCAAACCCTGAGGTAGTGCGGTGTATAAGGGTATTGCGTAATGCACGATATTTTCAAAATTTGTGGGACTAACTTAACTGTTCCTTTTGCCACTTGAGTGCTATTGCAGGTGAAATATGGAAGATGTGAAGGCGTAAGCGTTGTATGTATGAATATGAATATTAACCGTGCATGCGAGCTAGCACTTGCTTCAGTATGTTTGCTTACCGCCCAGTGTGAGTTTGATAAGTTTTCTTAGGGTAATAAATACCCATTTTCCAGATTGTATTAGTTATTTTTTGGACCAATAATACTCGTTACTGATGTTTTTCATATAATATATGTAGGTCTTGCAAATCCTGAGTCGATTTGGTGGAAGGATAGATAAACGCTACACACACTTGAGCTCAGCGCATTTGTTTTTTTTCTTACTTTTACTTATATTTGATGTGTTTTGATGCATATTTAATAATGTCTTTCATTCTCATGACACAAAGCATGTTGGCTCGATCTATTTTATCGATTGAGTCCTATCGACCAACAATTTTAAACATGACTCGACTCGATCGTAATATTTCTGATTTAGTTCTTAGGTGAACCAAAATCTAGGTGTTACACGAATGACGAGGTAATGTAAGGATTTCTTACTTCCTTAGAATAGGTTGAAAAGGGAGATGATGGAGTCATACAATTCAAAGGTTGATTGTGTGTGTTATCTAATGAAGAGTTAAAGAATGACGTTTTGCATGAAGCACATCACACTAGGTATACAATTCATCTTGGAATCACAAAGATGAATCAAGACATGAAAAAGATGTATTGCTAGCTAAGTATAAAGAGAGATGTTGCTAGCTTTGTTTCAAAGTGTTTAACTTGTCAACAAGTGAAGTTTGAAAACCGAAGGCTAGGAGGACAGTTACAACCTCTCGAAATTCCAAAGTGGAAGTGGGAGAACTTAACTGTGATTTTGTGGTTGAAGTGCCTAAAACAAAGAAGAATAATGATGTTATTTAGGTGGTGGTAGATCGAGTCATAAAAATAGCTCATTTCTTTCTGGTTAAGATCAGAATCAGCATGCAGCAATTGGTGAAACTCTATATGAACAATATTGTTAGATTGCATGGTACACCTATATCTATAATGTCCGACAAATATGCATGGTTTACATCTAGAATATGGAAGGAATTTGAAGATGCTATGGGCATAGAATTGAAATTTAGTATAGCTTTTCATATTGAACCTGCCGGTCAATTAAAGAGAACAATTCAAGTACAAGAAGATTTATTAAGGTTTTGTGGATTAGATTGGCAAGGAAGCTAGGAAGATCACTTACCATTGGTGAAATTTGCCTACAATAATAGCTACCAATCTACCATAGGTATGACACAATTTGAAGCACTCTATGGGATACCTGGTTGATCACCATCTTGTTGGTTGGATAACAAGGATCCAATTATTGTTGGCCCAAAATTGATTGAAGAAATAGCTAAGCAAGTTGAGTTGATTAAGAAGAGAATGAAAGAGGCTCAAGATAGGCAATAGTCTTATCCATATTTAAAAAGGTCACTAAAATTTAAAGTGGGAGAACTAGTTTTCTTAAAAATATCACCAGTTAGAGGAGTGCTGAGATTTGGAAAATCTAGTAAGGTAAGTCTAAGGTATGTTGGATCAATTGAAATTCTTGAAAGAGTAGGGGAAGTAGTATATCAACTAGCATTACAACCTGCATTGACTTCAACACATGATGCATTCTATGTATCTATGTTAAAGAAGTATGTTCCACACACTTCATATAAGATTAGTTACAGAAAGGGGGAAATAGTTAAGAGTATTTAAAGACATGAGAAGGGGTGGAGGTACCATTTTTTGGCTCAAACCCTAGGTTCTCTCCTCCTTCTCTCCAATGTCCCTCTTCTACATTCACTCATCGTTCTCCCCTCTCACTTAGGTTTGGTTTGTGAAGATCAAGTTGAGGAGTGTTCTAGGTGAGGCTTGTTCGAAGATTAGGTTAGTGATTCAACTAAAACAAGTTATCTCACGATATTCACATGCCATCAACATTATTCATGGTTGTTCATGATTGTTTGTGAATGTAATACATGTATTCATGATTTAATATGGTTTATTTCTGTAAATTATGCATATACACCACGATTGAGATCATGAACTCAATTTGGGTGAAAGCGATTTAGGGTTAAACAACATAGAATCGATGTTTGATGGATACTTTTGTTGTCTCCAAGAAAATTGATTGTAAAGAGGAAGAACAAGGTAAAATTAACAAAGATCCTATCTTTTTCAATGAAGCATGATTCTAAACTTTTAATAATGATGTAGAAAGATAGTACATAAAATTTCATGCTATTTAGAGTTGATCTAACATGTTCTTGTAGAAACCTAGTCAAAATAGAAGAGATTTTGTAAAACCCATGATTCGAATCAGGGTTTTATATTCAGAACCGGTCGGTTTGACCGTTATTTTCGAGTCGAGTCAGTTTCAGGACACGTGTACCGAGCTGACGCCGGTCGCGTGTATAAGCTATGAGGGTCATGCGTACCCAAGTATATGATGATAACGTCATGAACATGGCAGAACAGAATGAGTTATCAGAATATATAAGAGTATGCCACTTATGTTTTTTTTATTTTTATATATAGTGGACTGTAGAATTAGTTTTAGGTCGTTTACCGTGTTAGGAGCATTACGGGCAGTTTGGGAGGGTTGACTTTATAGGATTTTTCCCGATTTTTATGATTTTTTTTAGGATTTAATACGACTTAATTATTATTCTTTACTCGAGCCGGAGATGAGTCAAGTCTTATTTACGAGTTTGCCACCAACTAGCCCTACCACGGCGTCGCCGTGCCTCCCCAACCAGTTCCGGCCACCATTTGGCCACTGCAACGCCGGATAGCCGTGCCAAGCGCCACGCCCGTGTTGCGCTTCCGTCGCCAATTGCGCCACCGGTGACCGTTGGCACCGCAATCCAGCTATAGCCTCGACACCCTCGACCACCTAGTGACCTTCCCCGACTGGAGCGGAGGCCATCGCCGCCCAGGCCGGCCAGATCTAGCTACCCATCGCCGCCACCACTATTTTAGCCATTTTCCGGCGAGCCGCCACCTCCGCTGGCCACATCGACGTGGTAGATGCGTCGGGCTTGCTGAGCCGGTTCCAATGGTACTCAATATGACCACTTTCCGACCAGTAGCCGCCGCCAGCGGTTGTCGCCGAAAACCGCCGAAACCTGTCGGAAAACCGGATTCTCTGGAATTCGCCAGATCTTCCACGGAGCTCATCCAGTCTATCCCAATCGATCTTTAGACGCCGATGAGAGTCAAATTCGAGTTTGGAGACGCGTGACGAAACCCTAGCAGTCGCTGATTGTCGACGACGATAGGTATAATTACCTCTGATTTGATTATTTAAAATTAATGATTGTTAGCACAGCATGATAGGATGGATTGATTGATTGACATGATAAAAGTCTGAGCATGAAAGAAGTAATGAAATGCATGATTTGATTGGTAATGGGTGAATGTAAGTGATCTAATGAGGTAGATCGAATCGGAGCATGATAAGGGATCACGACGTAATTTAGAAAAAAACACAAAAATATTGGTATGAATAGGATGAGTTAGGATTATTCATATTTATGATTATTGATTGTTGATTGTGATGGATGACTATTATGTTGTGTGTTGATTATATGACGAGTTTGATGCATTATTTAGTTAGCGGGCGTTAGTATTTAGTTTTGATGTGTAGGTACGGAGTAGGAGCTCGCCGCCTAAGCGCGATGACACGCTTGGAGCTTCTACCAGGTCCGTTTAGGACTCGACTCTATTTTACGCTCTTCTATTATATGTTTATTTTATTATCTGCAGGACGGGTTAAGTGGCATTTTATCGGATCCCACTTAACTCGGGCCATTTAACCGAATAGTTTTCTGGATTAATAACCCCTCGAGGATGAGATCCCTCGAGGATGAATTCCCTCAAGGATGATTTCGAAAACAAGATCCACCACAAATTGCCTTCGGGCCTATTATATAAATCCCTACCCAGCCCTATATATATATGTGTGTGTGTGTGTGTGTGTGTGTGTGTGTGTAGTTTTTGCATTTTCAGTGAGACGAGAGATGGAGAAACCGACTGCACGTACCATGAGCGGATGCCATGATAGTCAAAGCGGGCTCTGGATTAGTGCTAGTGGACTGTTCCTGTAAAACCCACGATTTGAGTCAAGGTTTTATATTCAGAACCGGTCAGTTCGACCGTTATTTTCGCGTCGAGTCAGTTTCAGAACACGTGTACTGAGCCGATGCTAGTCTCGTGTATGAGCCATGAGGGTCATGTGTACCCAAGTATATGATGATAACGTCATGAACACAACAGAAAAGAATGAGTTATCAGAATATATGAGAGTATGTAGTTCATTTTTTTATTATGATATATAATGGATCGTAGAATTAGTTTTAGGCCATTTACCGCGTTAGGACGCGTTACAGGTATTTTGGGTGGGTTGATAGTTCTAGAGCATATCATTATGATTTTTTTTGGCGTTGTTTGATTTTATGGGATTTTTCCCAAATTGTTTTGGAATTTTTTTACGACATACATATTATTTTGACTCGAGTCGGAGACGAGTCAAGTAATATTTACGACTTTGCCACCACACACCCCCGCGCCCTTCCTTTCTTCTTTCCCAAACCCTCGCCGCGCGCCGCCACTGCGCATGCCGCCGCCGCTGCCATGGACACCCGCCCGGCCACCGATTGTCACCCCCTAGCTCGGCCACGACGTTGTCGTGCCGCCCCGACCAGCCCCGGCCCCTGCCAGGCCACCATGACGTCGGAATCGCCATGCTAGCGCCGCGGCCAAGCTTCGGTTGCGTCACTGATTTCGCCGCTGGCGACTATCGCCACCACGATCAGGGGGTCGCCTCAGCACCACCGACCGCCCAGTGACCTTCCCCGACCGGAACGGAGGCCAGCGCCGCCCAGATCGGTCGGATTCTTCTCCCATCGCCGCCACTCTATTTTATGCTTTTTCCAGCGAGCTGTTACCTCCGTTGGCCACGTCGACCTCGTAGATGAGTCGGGCTCATCGAGCCGGTTCCGAGGGTACCCAACACGACCACTTTCCGGCCAATAAACGCCGCCGGCGATTGTAGCCGGAAAACCACCGGAGCAGCCGGAAAACCGCCAGCAGCTGCCGGAAAACCAAAATTTCTGGAATTCACTGGAATTCACCGGATCTTCCTCGGGGCTCACCCAGTCAAGTCCGATCGAGCTTCGGACACCGATGAGCGCCGAATTTGAGTTCCGAGACACGCGACGGAACCCTAACCGTCGCCGATTGTCGACAACGTGAGGTATAATTACCTCCGATTGATTTATTTAAAATTGATGATAATTGTTAGCATAGCATGCTAGAGTTGATTAATTATCATGATTAATGTCTTGACCATGAATAAAGTAAAGATGTGCATGATGAGATTATTAGTGATTGAAGTAAGTGATCTAATGAGATGAATTGTGTATGAGCATGTTAATCTAGTATGATGCAACTTGAAGAACAGAATAAAATATGGTATGAATAGTTTGAGTTAGGATTATTTACTCTTATAATTATCTGATTGTTATTTTGATGGAAGATCTTGTGGTTGCATTGTGTGTGATTCATTGATTTTGATGCATCATGTAGTTAGTGGGCGTTAGTATTTAGTTTTGATGTGTAGGTACGGAGTAGGAGCTTGCCGCCTAGGCACGATGACACGCTTGGAGCTTCTACCAGGTCCGTTTAGGACTCGTCTGTTTTACTCTTTTCTATTGTATGTTTGTTTTAATGCCTACAGGACGAGTTAAGTGGTGCTTTATCGGATCCCACTTAACTCGGGCCATTTAACCTAATAGTTTTCCGGATTAATAACCCCTAGAGGATGAGATCCCTCGAGGATGATTTCGAAAACAAGATCCACCACAAGTTGCCTTCGGGCCTATTATATAAATCCCTACCCAGCCCTATATATATATGTAGTTTTTGCGTTTTCAGTGAGACGAGAGATGGAGAAATCGACTGCACATACCATGCAGAGGATGCCGTGATAGTCAAAGCGGGCTCTGGATTAGTGCCAGTGAACTGTTCCATTCCTGAGGGATCCTGACAACTCCGTGTTTGAGTTCCTCACACCCGGAGAACTTGGAGGTATACGGATACTGTTAAGTACAGCGCATGTCCGAACTTGTGGTTCAAAGGGTACTAAAGGTGACTGCCTGAGATTACTCGGCCTTTGTGCTCAAGGCCAGGAGAAATATGGAGGTATGGAGAGGGCTTAGGATAAAGTTTCATGAGAAGTACTGAAAAAGAAGTGCCGAGAGCGGCACAGTACCAGCAGCAGATCAGTAAGTTCGGGATGCTACTGGGTCTGCAGCCCAGTGGCTCCTCAGTAGTGCCCTTCAGAGTGTTCACGTGGAGTATATGATATTTTCTTTCATATGAGAGTTTGCTCTCATAGCCAGCTTGTTATAGTTATTTTATTTTCCGGACCAGTAACACTTGTTACTGACGTATTTTTATAGTATATGTAGGTAATAATCACGAGTTGGAGGAGCCAGCTTGGACGGAGGAGCAATGAGGTCTTGTGCACACACACATGTTAGATTTCTGAATGTTTAATATTGTATTGTTATGTTATTATATTGTGAATGACATTTTCAAATGCATGAGACATGATAGAATGTGAACATGATCAGAGATGCGCAGCGGAAGCGTGGTGGGTTGAAACCCCAGCTTCAGAATGAATTCATAATATGTTAGATTTTGTGTGAATGAAATCATGGATGCATGTGTATATATATATATATATATATATATATATATTATTTTGACAGGGTGGGCCCATAATTACACTTTTAGGGGAGACCCTGACGGTTTTATTTCAGTATTTTTACCGTAATTGTAATGATGTGAAAATTGGTTGCATGTCATCCATGTAGTATCCTGTTAGGGTTTTATGCATTCATACATACATATAGCAAGTTGGATTTTCATCTTAAGACGCTGAGATTGGATCCGCACGAGTTAGGTTCGGGTTAGCCGACCTAACCGGGCCCTGTAACATGCCTGTTTGGTTCACGAGTGTGAACCAGATTTGGGGTGTTACAGTTCCATTCCTGAGGGATCCTGACAACTCCGCATTTGAGTTCCTCACACCCGGAGAACGTGGAGGTTTACGGGTACTGTTTAGTACAGTGCATGTCCGGACTTGTGGTTCAAAGGGTACTAAAGGTGACTGCCTGAGAGTATTCGGCCTTCATGCTCAAGGCCAAGAGAAATATGGAGGTAAGGAGAGGGCTTAGGATTTGAGACCAAAAAATGAAGTAAGAAAATGTCAAGAGTGGCATCAGCAACAGCAAATCAGTAAGTTCGGGATGCTACTGGCTCTGCAGCCCAGTGGCTCCTCAGTAGTGCCCTTCAGAGTGTTCATGTGGAGTATATGATGTTTTCTTTCATATGAGAGTTTGCTCTCATGGCCAGCTTGTTATAGTTATTTTATTTTTTGGACCAGTAACACTTGTTACTGACGTGTTTTTATACTATTTGTAGGTAACAATTACGAGTTGGAGGAGCCAGTTTGGACGGAGGAGCACTGCTGTCGCTTGCACACATGTCAATCAATTGAGTGTTTACATTGTGTTTATGATATTATTATATGATGTGATTAAATGCTTAAGATATGATGATATGGTGTAATTAAGTACTAAGAGATGATGAGATGATGTGAACATGAATAGATTGCACAGTGGCAGCGTAGTGGGTTGAGACGCAGGTTTCAAAATGAGTTATAGCATGTTAGATTTTGTATTTTGTATGAATGAAATTGTTTGATATATGGTTATATATATATTTGCATATGTATATTTGACAGGGTGGCCCCTAATTGCATTTTTAGGGGAAACTCTGTCCGTTATATTTTAAAATTTTTATTAATTTTTATCGGGATTGTCTTGGTGGTGCTTTGATTTGCATGTCATTCATGTAGTACCATGTTAGGGTTTGTGCATTCATCCATGTTTGAGAGTCATATCTTCACCTTAAGATGCCGAGATTGGATCCGTATGAGTTAGGTTCGGGTTAGCCGACCTAACCGGGGCCTGTAATATACCGGTTCGGTTTATGAGCGTGAACCGGATTTGGGGTGTTACAGATTTAACCTTTATTGAGAGCTTTAATTGAACGTTGAGATTTAGACATCCATATTGAAAATCCTTTTGGTGGAATGTTAATTAAAGCATTAGGAAGCTAGGGATAAATTTTTGTTTGTGAATTTTGGATGTCATTTAGGCCTTCAATGATTGTTAGCAAGATTACAAAAGGGGAAAAATTCGTACCTGAAAAAGTGCTAGAGCACTAGGCACCCTAAAATAGAGTGCCCTTCTACAATTTTCTAGGATGCCAATGCACCTAAGCACCCTCAAACAAAATACCAAAGTATTCTGGTTCATTTTTTTGGGATAGTAGAGCACTCAGGTGCCAAGAAACAGAATCTCTGTGCACCCAGACCCTGATTTCACTTGTTTGTTTTGATATTTAAATGATGTTAAATGATCATTAACATATTAATTAAGTTTTACTTGTGTTGAACAATATTTTTCTTATTATTGTTACTACATATGTAATATGGGGTTAAGCACCTATTTTAGTATTGGGCGAATAGTTAATATTTTACGCAAGCACTGGTGACTTAAGCTATGTGACAGGATGCAAGAATCAACACTTAGTACATGTAGTAAACTTTCTTTTGCTAATTTAATACTGAAGCTTAGATATATTATTATATTAAGGAACTTGTTATTAGTATTTATGGCAGATATTGACAATGATCAATGCATTTATATTTTTTTCCGCTTTGTACTCATATACACCCCTATTATCTATTTATTATTTAAGTATTGATCAGGCCCCTAGATTATTATTAATATGAAAAGGGGTGGGTCGTACACTCACATAAATGAAATCAGAGTGGAAGAACTCTATTGAGTCAATCGACACTTTGTTCATAAATAAAATTATATTAAAAGTTAATACTTACATTACATAACCATATAAATACCTCTTACCAAAAGTCTACTACAAATGATTGTTGAGTCTTGGCATCCCATCATTCTAATAGTCTCTTGTACCTACGTAAAAAGCCAACTTTATTCTCTCGATAATTGGCTGACAAAGTATTGAGCCACTGCATGCATATGTCATAAATGTAATAAGAAAATAAAATTAAACAATGTATCGATTGATCACACAAGGAAAATCGATAAATCATCAAAAATGATTTTCCTTAGCTGAATCATAAACATAGCATAAACATATGCGTAAACTGAACGTTAAAACTGAAATTGGCATAACATGCCTCATACTTAAATCCAAAATTGATAACAAAACTTGACTTAGTTGATCATAACATGAAATATGAAAATTGGCTTTTAACTCTAGTTAACTACTAGCCATGTGACTTACTAATGAGCCATGGTAATTTAACATAAAACATATTTTGATATAAACATTAAATCATCATAAACTTGCTAGACCTTTGTATCCTTAAACCATTTTAAAATATCGTCCTCTGTCCACAATTTAGAAAAACATGATTTTTATTAATCCGAGGTCCCACCATTGTTTGGACTTAGCACTTGAAAAACATGACTTTGTTGTTAAGCCTATGCCTTGTCATTGCTTGTATTTAACATATGAAAATATAAAACATTGTGATTTAGTTTTTATCTTGCTTACTTGTACTTGATTGCTTCCAACATAAAATATGAACATATAGACATCATTATGTCAAAACATGTTTCAACTAATCCGTTTAAAATGCCAGCACACAAGAGATCTTAAAAATTGTTAAATACAGCTAACAGATTGGAATGAAGTGTCATCCTACATTCCTTACCACTCAACTCATCTGCCTAGATTGAATAACCGAATACATCCATATCAATTACCGAAACTATGCAAATGAACATGCATGACATGCCATGATCATGGATTTCAACATTCAACATAAAGATAGCTTAATTCATCAGCATGAACTTATATTTATCATCTTATCTCATTTTCAGTTCATACATCCACAAAACATCATACATGATCATTAACATAGTTAAAATAATCAATACATTAAGACCCAAAGACAAAGTTGAAGTCTCAAGAAGTTTGGCAACAGCTTTGGCAATCGAAGCATGGATGGTTTAGACCAAGGAGTGCTAAGGAAAACTTTGGCAGCATTATGGCAGAGTGTTAAGTAGCCAAAGATGAGATGGGAAAACCCTAGGGTTGACATGGTGAACTAAGGCATAATTTAGGATGTTGTTCGGCCAATCGAACTTCCAGGTGGAAGTATTGAGGAGAAAGATCATGGAGACTTCGACAATCGTCAGAAGTTCAGTGAAGCTCAAAAAGGAGCTTAAGTAAGATACTTTGACAAGTCGTTTGACAACCGATTGTTCAAAAATTACCAAAACTAGCCGGTCGAAAAACAAACTTTTGGGGTTCAAATCCCAATAGCTATTATATTGGGAAAGGGCTACCCAACTCTAAATAGGGCCTTGGGGGGTACATTTTGAGATGCCTTCATACACCAATGAACACCCTAGTACTACTCTCTTAGGCCTCTTGAAAGCTCAAGCATGTGTTTAAGATTGGCATTCCCTTGTAACTTATATTCCTAGTACTTTGATTATGTAAATTCTAACACAAGGTAGCAGTGAAGCAAAGCTTAAGTGTGAGAGTTTAATTTGCAAACTCTTAAATTGTTGAGAATGTGTGTGAGCACTTGGCCTAGAAAAAAAGTGGTTAGATTGAAGATTCTCTTGTCTCAAAATGTGAGCTTAGTAAAGGAGAATATGAAGGAAGGCTTGTGGGAAGCTCTAAATTAACCGGTTTATTGTAGTGCTTCTATATTCTTAGATGTAATTGTGACCTACTTTTCCTACAAACAACTCTTGTTATTTATCACGGTCGCACATTTTAGGTAGGAGGCATGCATTATTTTATTTTTGGGTGGCACTCATAATTTCGTGACGCACCATGTACGCTAGTGCCCTTTGTGTGCAGAGTAGAAGAATTCAAAAATATTATTTTTCTAAAAGAAAATTTGGCTACCGTTGGGGGAGCATCTTTGATGGGGGTGATGTACAATTGTCCGCGGGTTACACAGAAGCACATCATTTTAATGAGTTGCTCACTGCAACTTGAATACGGCCAATGCCATGCCTCAAATATCTTGTTTAATTTCTTATCAATGTATTTCCCAAATCCAATAATCATCTCTTGCCAAGAAATTTCCAAACGCAAACAGTCTCCATCAAGGACATGGAAGATTCATAAACACAAAAAGTTATAAAATCAGTACTAATCCAATCTCCCCAACGACGTATCACGCGATGTTGTCAGAGATTTATGGACAAGACTTTAGAGTAGTAATTTTTTTCACCACTAAAATTCCCCAGTCCTAGGTAGCAAATATGTCACATTGGATAACATTCAACATCGTCGTCTTCAAAGGCAGATGCGGTGCTGCCCCATCCCTACAACTTCTTGGGTGCTGCCTAATCCGTTCTTCCCATTTTTTTCACCTTCTTACTACCCAAATAGTCAGTCAGATCTGAAAATGAAACTTTGTGATATTAAAATTAAAAAATTACGAAGAAACTCTAAAAGCAGAGGGAAAGTTTTTGTTCTGTTTTTAGAGAACAAATCTAATTTTTTTGTAGATTAGGCAAAGAAAAAGTAGAAACAATAATGTAATGCACTACTGACCACGCATAGATTATCCTTGAATAAAAACAACATGCTTACCAAGAAGTCTCATAATAAAAGTATCATCACTCGCTCTAAACATCCAAGTTAATTACAATTTTGAAAAGATATTCTTTCTCAATCATGTGCCCCCAGGGGACTCAATTGCTCAATGTGCCACATTATTATGAGAATACTAATAACAAGTCGCTAATTGGGGAGTCTGGACTTGTAAATATCCGCAGCAGAAGTAGGCGCCATGAAGGGACACAATCGAATGTTGAAGGAATATGGGACGGGCGGGACAAGATACCGCTCATGCACGCATGGGGACCAACTATCATCCCCCCCAAGCCCCATGTGTCTGTGATCAAGATGAACCTAAAGAGCAGACACACAAACACATTCACTTTTGAAAGATGTTAAAACAGGAAGTTCATACAGCATTTCTTGCACTGGAACTTGTAGTAATAAAAACTGGCCATAAGAAACGCTAAAAAATTCAAGGATGCAAAAGACAATAGTATCATGATCACACACAAATTACCTCAATGTGCTCTCCCTCAACAAGCTCGTCCTTATGTGTTGCTCTGTCTAGTTCTGCATTACTGTAGTAGCTTGCACTCATTTGCATTGGAGGAGACCCCCCATAGGCCGACGCACACAGGCCAATCCCTTGATTATTTTGAAAGGAAACCCACCTCACATCTGACCTTCCAGAACATTCACCAGGTACTATGTAAGGCACATGCATATCGGCAACATTCATTTCATATAGCGCGACATGGGCACCCGCTTTCCTGTCCGGGTAGCACTCAAATGGTCCCCTCCCATACCATTTTGCTATAGACAGTGATTTGTCAACATGGAACTCTACACCAACACGTGGTAAGGGGGAAGATCAGGATTTGGTTCCACATTAAAGTTGATAATGATGTCACCAGACACAAATATTGAGTATTTTGCTTCTACTTTGCATACAGTGGGACTATCCACCTGATCCTTTGAAAGGCCCAAGTAAACAAATGAAATCTGCATCTGCTGAGAGGTTTCTTTCTCTAAAGAGAAGCTTTCCACCAAGAATGTTATGTTATCGAGAGCAGCAGCACTCCATTTAGATGCATAGCTGTTTAAATTGCCTCCTTTATCATTATCAGTGGGAGCTCGCCAAAGACATGGAAGTATTCCACCTTGCATGATTGGAAAACCACCAACCTGTCATTAGAAACTTTTCCATGGTCATAAGCATATTATACTTTACTTTTTTAACAACTTCTAGACAATGAGGTCTTTCACATGACAATTTGGTACATATATATCATGTGTTGGTTGGAAATCATATGAATTTAATCGGGAAGTATAATTTGGATAGGAAGGCGGTATCTCTCTGTATGTACAGCATGAAGGTGGGGATGGGTAGGAAATTTTCAACTTTGTTTCTGCTTATGGTTTGTGTTGTTGATTTAAATGTGCAAGCAATTGATTTGTAAATAGTAATCTGTTGTAACTATGGTAGCAATATATTGGTGAGATAAAGCCAGTACCACCAACACCGCTATTGTTGCTAGTATAAGTTGGTTGCTGTGGTAGTGGGTAAAGATGATAATTCATTGGTGACATAAACTCTATGCTGCCGCCGGGTAGTATCCCGCTGCAGGATGAAAGCTCCTCTCCATGGAATTTATGAAGGTTATTTGATGAATCATAGTTCAATCTATGTTCTTGAATTCACTTAATATGTACTTGCATCATTGTTGAGAGCCCTCCCACAGGATATCTGACAAATAAGTTTCATTATTCTTAGCCACATCAAAACCCCACCCCAGTGTAACTGTGATAAGTACTGCTAATTATGATGGCAATGATGATGACAGATCCTACTAAAAAAAGTGAACTTCCTACTTTCAATTGGATTTAAATATAAATATTATAAAAGAACTTTACAGTTACCTTCCAACTATTCACCATCCCAGTTTGTGTGTTAAGTTCCATCACCCACTTATGCTTCTTCTCTAAGGTAATAACGGAGCCAGATATCTTGCAAACTAATGGAGAATCTTTGTCCATTTCTACAACCTGAGAAACATTAACTTCAAAATCTCAGATATATAGAAGCTACAATGCATTTTTTATAACACTCGCTAAGAAAAAAATTTATAATGTGAGTAATTTTTTTAAAAAATGTAAAATGAAACCTTGAAAGTGCATTCTCCTCTTTCAGGTAAGCAGAGTTGAGTAGAAGCAACAACGTGGCCAGCTGAGGCCCATCTAGTAGAATACATTAGTTTCGAGATTATAGTTAAAAAACCTTCTTTTGCAAGTGAAGATTCCCATATAGAAAACCATGGGCATGATTCCCACTCTACTGCATAGCTGCTCTGTGGTTCTATCACAGGCGCAGGGAGTATTCCTGAACCAAGAGAATCTCCATCTCCAGAAAGAACCCAGCAAAATTCCAGTGCTTTGGTGGACTCAAAAAGTTTTTGTTAGTTATCTGCAACATAAATTTCTACTCAGGTCACAGCTTAGATATCCAAGACATTTTGAACTGACAAAAGAGTACCTTAAGAATGCCATGGTCAAGCACTATCATTATCGGTTGATAGAGATACTTCACTTCTGTAGAAGAAAGCAAATATTTTGTCCACTTAATAAATTAATAGCTTTTAATAAGTGACTTTACACAATACGAGGCATAAATTGATATACCATAAACAAAAAATTGCATATGATAGCACCATTTTCCCTGCCTGGCAATTATTTATTAGCTTCTACGTAGCAGGAGTATCAACAAAGATAAAAGAAGTAAGTTACATGTGATACACCCTTTGTCCTGCCTGCCAATTATTTATTAGCTTTTATGAAGACGGAACATCAACAAAAGAATAAAAATATTCACTCTAATACCGTATAATGCAGGATGAGGTGTCCGATCTGGCCAGGTAAGCCCATTCAAACAGAAGTTGGCATCATTAGGAATGTCACCAAAGTCGCCTCCATATGCCCAAAACTTGGTATTAGCCTCTCCCTCCTTTAATATGCCCTATAAAAGTAAAAGGCAATTTGCATTGCAAAACTCCCTCAATTTGTAATTGTACTGAAGAATTATCTATAATTGCATTATAGACCATCTATAATTACATTATAATCACTATTTAGGCACTCTTTAGTGGAAATGTAAAAATTTAGGAAAACTTTAAATAGTCAATCTTGCTGAAAGCGGTTATATTCAAAATATCATATAAGAAGTAATGTTAAACTAACTATATTGAATACAAATTAATAATGATGATATCCAAGTGGGAGCACAAATTAAACATGTTTGCCTCCAAGTGGGTCACCCATGTGCAAAAAATATTTCCTACTTTTCTTTGGTTTTAGACACAAAAACATATGGAACATATGCTAATTTTTCATTAAAATATATTAGATAATTATTATTTTTGCTAAAGTCAACCATTTAAAATTTTCATGTATTTTATATATTTTTTTCATATCAACCAAACATACCCTTGGAGATAAAAGATCCATGCTCCCTGATTATTCTTCTTCATTCTTCTACCTGATTGTTCTTCTTCATTCTTCTAACAAGAAGAAGATGAAAGATCTGATCAACTAAGTGAAACTTCAAGGAAACTCATCCTCACCTGATCAGCCCAATCCCAGATAAAACCTCCTTGCAGTCCAAACGTTCTGTCAATAGCCTCCCAGTATTCATTTATATTTCCGTTACTATTTCCCATGGCATGAGAATACCTAAATAGGAACGTTGATTGGTAAGAAATCAACACAGAGCCTTAAAAATTAATGCGCTAACAGGAAAATTCAAGAAATAGATGAAACAACACTTACTCGCACAAAATGAGAGGCCTATTTTCAGTTGGATCTTCGGCAATCTTTACCATGTCTGAGACACGCATGTACATGGGGCAAATTACATCAGTTGACAGAGTTCTAGATCCACCTCCTTCATAATGTATTAGCCTTGAGGGATCCCTTCCCCGAATCCAACCTGTCTTACTGATATTAATGTTTCATAGTTTCCTCTCATCTCAACAACTTGCATTTTTATGACTAGTTGGGAAATAGAAAAAAACATACACAGGACCAGAATCAAATTTTAGCAAACAAAAATGACAAAATCAAAGAAAGTTCATATACCAGCCAGTAAAGAGTGGTTAGGACCATATCCAGACTCGTTTCCCAAGGACCAATAAATTATGCAAGCATGATTTTTGTCTCTTTCCACCATTCCTATCACCCGATCCAGCATAGGGTTTGCCCAAACTGGTTCCATTGCAGGATGCTCAAAATGATCAGAAGAAACAAAACCATGTGTTTCAATATTGGCCTCATCAATCATGTACAAGCCAAATAAATCTGACAATTCATACAACCGTGGGTGCTGAGGGTAATGGCTGTTCCTGACAGCATTTATGTTGTATTGTTTCATCATTACCAAATCCTGGACAAAAAACATATCAATTTATTCATTTTACAAGATGAAATCAAAACTCTTAAGAACAGAAAACATAATTAAAGGGAAGCCACCTTTATTAAGCATTGCTCCAAATTTGTCTTCCCAATACGTGGATGATGTTCATGCCTGTTAACACCTCGTATGACTATAGGCTGACCATTCACAAGAAGTTGTTTAGGAGCTTGTGATATTTGCCGGATTCCCACTTGGCATGATTCACAGTCAATCAATTTATCATGCGCATCTTTGAGGCTAACAACAAGAGTGTACAGGTTCGGCTATGAAGAAAAATAATATATATAGTGCGTTAGCCAATGGCGTCTTGAATAACTCCAGCTAAATATATAATAATGGGAGTAGAAACCACAAAACAGAACGACTGCTATGGATAATAGAATGAGAGACAAGGTTGTCTCTTCTTCTGCCACCTAATAAACAAAGGTGGTGGGGACACAGACCACTATAAATGGCTTTTAGATGACCGGATGCCCTTTCCAATGCCAACCCTCCTTTATCTAGGCTTTGGACTTACAGCGCACAAACATTGGTGAAGTTAATGAGGGGGAAACAGTAAAAAGAAAAAAGACATTTGAGCTCTCTTACTGCAGTGAAAAAAACACAATTGATGGCTGAGGAAAGTGCATATGATAGTGTAGGCATGTATTTTAAACCCAAAGAAACACTTTTGAATAAATATAAAAGCATTTAAGCTTTGATCTTCAAATGGTAATGAAGAAAGTAAAACAAACTCTAGGTGGAAACAGTTTTAAGTGCAGATGCAACTATATGGGTTGAAACTTGGACGAGTTCCTGGTGGAGCATGAACTAGAGAAACTCCATGTCCATGGACTCAATTATTTCAAGTCAAAAGTATAGAAATATACAAAAAATATTCAATCCTATATCCAGGTCAAGTATTTGCAACTGACATCATTTGTATTGTATCGTAGAGTTGCATACCATTGGATGGTCAGCTTCCTAAATTATATAATCATAGCTTTCTAAATAATATCATAGACTTCCAATGTACAATCCTGTATTGTAAATAACCTTGGTAGCTACTTTATGTGAAGCAATATAAGAGACGTCAGCCAATACAAACAAGGATCTAATTCAATCAACCTAAAAAAGATGTGCATAGAGTGAAGCGATATAAGAGATGTCAGCCAATACAAAACAAGGATCCAATTCAATCAACCTAAAAAAGATGTGCATAGAGTTTGAATCATATTTGTCTTAGCCACTATAGGAGTGGAAAAAATTTTGGGGAATGGTGAAACTTCAAAATATAACAAAGATAGAACTGAAGGGAAAACACATTCCTGAATGCTGAAACTACTAGGAAATCATTAATTTGTATATGTAGCAATTGAATGTTCCATTGGATAGAATAGATCACATTCTCAACAAATAAGAATGTCTGACAGCTCAACAGGCTGCAAGATGCAGAGTCAACTTTTCCCGAAAATGGCAGGAAAATGCCATGTCCTTCATAGAGTAATTTAAAAGTGTCTGAACTCATATAGAAATAACTTTAACTAAAAAACAGTGAAATGAAGCCCAAAGAGAAGAACTGCAAAACCACAACTAAGAAACAGAGAAATGGGGTCTAGATAGCAAGAGACTCACATGCTCGGCAGACCAAAGTTTGGGTTTTTCCACTTTTCCTACCAGCTGGTACCCTTGAAACTGGGGATATGCTTCTGGGGATTGTTCATAAGCAAGATGGAAAGTTTCTAAAGAGGATATATTTAAATTGTCAATCTCTCCATACAATGCCGTAGTGTCATATAGAGTAGCCTCCATTGAGAAGTTGGCAAGGATGCCATATTCGAAGGGCTTTCTTGATATATCTAATTTCACTTTTACCTGAAAGAAAGTAAAATGGAAGACAATTAAATTTATTCTGCATAACAAATACTAAAATACTGATATTAGGTTGTGTTCTAAGTGTTTTAATGTTTAAAATGGGGTTAATTTTTCTTAATCATTGTGAATTTAACTGATATACAGGCAAATTTCCAAACCATGTATACTTGGAGACAGTTCTCTGGAAAAATTGCAAACCACAGTTTGGCCTTCCACACGACTTAGAGAACAGTAGAGTGCAAGTAGCTCTTTATGAGCTGATAGAGCATCCTCTTTACTTAAATATCACTCTGTATTATGGAGCTTGGTGAAGTCAGTAGGCATGTGACTTGTGGGTTTATTATTTTGTCCTCCTTGAGGGGGAAAGGAGGATGTTGAAGGGTAATCTCAGATTGGGGAAAGAGTAGATTAATATTGAGGAATGAATTCCCTTTCGTTATTGATGTTAAATATAAGAACTGGCCAATAAACAAGATAAATACATTTTGCTAAATTCTCTCTCATGCAATAGATGTTAAATATTCTTTCTAAAAGTACGTTCTCCACTCACCTGAATATCAGCGAGTGAAAAGTCATTGCTTAGCTTTGACTGGAAGAAATAATCTGAAATGAATACCTGTAAAATGAATGACTTCAAAGTTTGAGGCTTAAATGCTTTCACAAAATTATAACTACTGTCAAGAATAATCATAATATTCGCATACTTCAAAAAGAATAAAAAATTCAATACTAGAGAAATAAGAAGAATGATATCTAGCATGCATAGCTGCTAAATTCTTTTTTGTCTATTTAACTCTCCACAAATTTCAAGATGTAAACATTCACTCATACTGTGTCAAAGACTTTCAACACCCAAATCACATGCCTAAACATCTTAACCACTTCCTTGACCCTTTACATTTACTGAGGCTATCACAAGATAGCCATACTAATAATATAATTATGGCCTGTACTATTAGCATATACAAAATAGCTCATCAATGAACAGATACGACGCAAACAATAATAGATACATTCCCTTTTTCTTTTGGAAAAAAATCCAGTTTCGCTACTATCTTCACTCCAAAAACAAATATCTATTTCCTACAACTAAGTAGATGCATTAATCCAAACCCACAATTCATCATTCATCATTATCTCCTTCAGCTGCCAGTCCCTTCTTATAAGAGTCTAATACCATACATTATCTTTATCAGGTAAGTTTCGGCCACTGTATAAAAAAAATCAGTTAATTCAAATTGAACATGTATGTGCCAAAAAAATAATCAAAGTTCTAACCTCTGGCTTTGCTAAAAGGAGCACATCACGATGTATGCCAGACAACCACCAGTGGTCTTGATCTTCTAGGTAAGAACCATCACTCCATCTCATCACTTGGACAGCCAACAAATTCTTTTTGGAAAGGGGGTAACAGTAGTCAGTGATTTCAAATTCAGATGGAAGGCGGCTGTCTTGACTGGTTGGGTATATACAAAATTATTTTCTCTCAGATGTTTTTTCCACAGAAGAATGAAAATAGCCAAAATAAAAGCTTGCATTCACATTCATCAATACTTAAGTTACCAAAATAAAGACTAAAGAAATATGAGAAAATATGATAAAACAAGATACTGAGAGTCAACTATCTATCACGATTAGTTCAGCTTGTTTCAAAAAGAAACAGAATGAAGATATTTTTTAGTTCTCATCAATTTCATACCATAATTCACAATATTTTTTAGGTATTAACAACAAACATCAGATAATATAGCAGTTTAAACTGGGAAATAATTGTGAATAGCTTCATTTGAGCAATAAAAATATTATGTCAAGCAATTTCAGTCATTGACTTCCAAGAAAAACTTTTAAGATCATGTATTCTAAGGCAGGGGCCAATTATAGACATGTTAATAGTTAGGATTTTTCCATCGATACCATAACTTAAAAAAATTTCAGGCATTTTTCATGTTCCCATGAATTAATTTGTGCATTTTGTATCTTGATTTCAGTAGAATAAAGACTCTGAGGTTGAATTTTTTACAGCTTTACCGCAAATAAGTCTTCTTCGTGATTAAAGCATCATTTTAACATATTAATAAGTTTAAAAGTTCTGATCAGCTACCTCATTTTTCTCTATTCAAGGTTATCTACACAGAAATATATGAGAGAGTGATTCCTCTAGCGTTAATCTCAATTTCAGAGGTTCAATGAATAATAGAGTAAGAAGCAGTTTTCCAAACTAATGTTAAGCTCATGTTTGCAACAATGGGTTCCAAATATAGTGTATCAGTTCCAAAGAACACCTCCACTATTTCATGTTCTTTTATAATATGACATTTCTATAGAATGCATTAATGTGATTAAAGTTCTTCAATTGAATGCCCTCCTTCCATGAAAGCTCATTCGCTCATGTTTGCAACAATGGGTTCCAAATATAGTGTATCAGTTCCAAAGAACACCTCCACTATTTCATGTTCTTTTATAATATGACATTTCTATAGAATGCATTAATGTGATTAAAGTTCTTCAATTGAATGCCCTCCTTCCATGAAAGCTCATTCGCTCAGGTTTGGAACTATTGATAAAAGAAGCAATTTAAATGGAAGAAGGTGACTAGCTATGAATCATAAGATAAATTGTAAAACTTAATATCCAAGAGGACAAAAAAAATGATGAAAAGTTAGAAGATTAACCTATATCCAACTAGGCATCCATTTACCCAAACAAAGTATGCAGAATCAACACCCTCAAAGTGGAGCAAGATGCGACGACCTGGTAATTACACGTTCACATAATATTCAACAAAATGGTCCAAACCACCATCATAACTCAAATTTGAAATTGAAGTGTCCAAGATAACAATAAACCATAAAATAAACCACTTGATCTTTAAAAATGATCTACATACAGCATACAGTTAACAGGTTGTACCTTCCCACTCTTTTGGAATGGTAAACTCTTTCCTGTAACAGCCCGTGGGGTTGTCGTCTTCAGGCACACAAGGTGGATTGAGAGGAAATGGATACTCCGTGTTGGTATAAATTGGCCGGTCAAAACCATGCATCTGCCAGTTAGATGGAACTAAAGAAACAAAAAGATTATGAATTAACATAAAAGCATAATCAAGTCTGCAATGATTGGTTTGGGGATCGGTTCAACCATGTTATTCTAAAAATTATGATAAGAGCAGATTTATGTCCGAGATGATTTTCACAAGTTGCGGCTGAAGTATTTTTATATATGTGCAGTATCAGAAAAAGTAGTTCACTAACTTCATTTTGACACGCTGCACAAAAGCTAAAATTTGCAACCACACTCACCAGGCAGGGACTTCCAAGACGAATCCTCAAAAGGGACTTCATAAAAATTCCTAGGAGCACTAGTCGGAGTCGAAGCCAAGAAAAATT
>JAURVB010004569.1:0-12293 GCA_033002965.1 Piper betle
TTAGCCGACCTAACCGGGGCCTGTAACATGCCGGTTCGGTTCACGAGCGTGAACCGGATTTGGGGTGTTACAATAGGCCCGAAGGTAACTTGTGGTGGATCTTGTTTTCAAATTCATCCTCAAGGGATCTCATCCTCGAGGGGTTATTAATCCGGAAATCTGTTCGGCTAGATGGCCCGAGTTAAGTGGGATCCAATAAAACGCCACTTAACCCGTCGTGCAAATAATAAGATAAACATACAATAGAAAGACGTAAAACAGAGTCGAGTCCTAAACGGACCTGGTAGAAGCTCCAAGCGTATCATCACGCCTAGGCGGTGAGCTCTTACTCCGTACCTACACATCAAAACTAAATACTAACGCCCGCTAACTAAATGATGCATCAAACATAATGAACATCACACACATAATCAAACCACATCCATCAACAATAAAATAATCATAAATATGAAAGTAATTCTAACTCATCCTATTCATACCAATTTTATTGTGCTTTTCTAAGTTACATCGTGGTCACTTATCATGCTCCGACTCAATCTACCTCATTAGATCACTTACCTTCATTCACACTTAATCTCATCATGCAATCATCATTTCATTCATAGTCATGACATTTATCATGACTAACTAACCAATTCTAGCATGCTATGCTAACAATCATTATCAATCTTAAATAATCAAATCGGAGGTAATTATACCTCACGTCGTCGGCAATCGGCGACGGCTAGGGTTCTGTCGCGCATCTCGGAGCTCGAATTCGGCGCTCCTCGGCGTCCGACGTTCGATCGGGCTCGATTGGGTGAGCCCCGCGGAAGATCCGGTGAATTCCGGCGAATTCCAGAAATTCTGATTTTTTGACAATTTTCGGCGGTTTTCGGCAGCTTCCGGCGGTTTTCCGGCTACAGTCGCCGGCGGCATCTACTGGCCGGAAAGTGGTCGTGTTGGGTACCCTTGGAACCGGCTCGGCGAGCCCGACTCATCTATGAGGTCGACGCGGCCAACGGAGGTGGCGGCTCGCGGGAAAATGCACAAACAGGGCCGGCGGCAATGGGTGGCTAGATCCGGCCGGCCAGGGCGGCGATGGCCTCCGTTCCGGTCGGGGAAGGTCGCTGGAGGGCTGAGGGTGCTGAGGCGACCGACCAATCGCGGCGGCGCTGGTCGCCGGCGGCGGAATCGACGACGGAAGCGCAACGCGGGCGCGGCGTTGCGGCGTGGCTTCCTCGCGTCACGGCGGCCCGATGGGGGCCGGACTTGGTCGGGGCAGCACGACGACGTCATCGTGGGGCTAGGCGGCGGCGATCGGCAGTCAGGCGGCCCCAGCAGCGGCGGTGGCGATGCGCACAAGGGCTGCGTCGGGCAAGGGTTTGGGGAAGAAAAGAAGGGCGCGGGGGTGTGTGGTGGCAAAGTCGTAAATATTACTTGACTCGTCTCCGACTCGAGTCAAAAATAATATTTAAGTCGTAAAAAAATTCCAAAAAAATTTGGGAAAAATCCTATAAAATCAAACAACACCAAAAAATCATAATGATATGCTCTAGAACTATCAACCCACCCAAAATGCCCGTAACGCATCCTAACGCGGTAAACGACCTAAAACTAATTATACGATCCATTATATATCATAATAAAAAAATGAACTGCATACTCTCATATATTCTGATAACTCATTCTTTTCTGCTGTGTTCATGACGTTATCATCATATACTTGGGTACACATGACCCTCATGGCTCATACACGAGACCGGCGTCGGCTCAGTACACGTGTTCTGAAACTAACTCGACTCGAAAATAACGGTTGAACCGACCGGTTCTAAATATAAAACCCTGACTCGAATCATGGGTTTTACAATCTTCCCTCCTTATAAAAATTTCGTCCTCGAAATTTTAACTCAAGGAGGTTCTGCTGAACTACTACCTGGAAGCTAGATACACACCAGTTGTATCCTCTACTCTTCGATAGTCATGTAAATCCTCACTGTAGCTGCGCCGTTATGGTGGGTTCTGCTTATGATCCTGTCAATATCAACATTCTATTTCTAAGCTGTCTGTGCCTGTTCTGACATGACCATCATCCTTCTCTTCTGTTCTGATCCCTACTGCTAACTCGGCGGAAAAACCCTAGGTCACCCCTAAGGGCCTATTGGGTTGGTCAAGCAGATACTCTAGAGTATGACAAGGTTATAATCTGAGCTATGTCTGGGAAAACTATGGCGAGTGTAAGACCTACCTGCTAGCATCTACCCATGTCCCTCTAATCCTCATCTATGTGGAAAGTCACCTACATGTACTCCCAGGAAACTCTAATCCTAAGTCCTACAACCATCCTAAGGTGTGCTATGAATCTCCTGCTAGGTACAAGTATATAAGCTAATGAGCTGCACGGCTCACTGTCGCCAGTCTAGATCCAACTCTCAGGTGTCCCTATATAAGGAACTGGACTGCTCACTGGGTCCTAGTTGACTCGGTCCTGAGTCGAGTACCTCACTCTGTTCTATAAGAGAACAAGGATAGCTGCTATGACTCTACCGCATACTATGGCTCAGGTGACTATCTACATAGCCACTAACTACTACTGAAGGGAGGCGAGAACACCTGTACATACACAGCGTGTCTCAAGGAGTATGATGACATACTCTGCATGGGGCTGGAGAATCCGCATCTGGTCTGTGACGTACTCTGGTCAATGTATACTCATCTCAATAATCTGGACAACTGATAGTAGAACTGAAATATCTAGAGGGGTGAGTGGAAAGCTGTCTGTCATCTTTGGGTTATAGAAAGGGATGCTGAATCTCACGGAAATCTAGTCACACTGCTCAAGAACTCTCAATAGGGGACATCTCATCCTCACATGTGGTATCTGATGCAAGGTAAACAGGGAATCCATTAGGCCAAGAAAAACTTGCTACATAGGCATGTCACTCTGATCTATGGTAAGGTTAGGGTGTCATGCAAATGGCAGGGAAATAAAATCTCTATGTAGCGTACTAGGTGGCAAAAATCTTGGTAGGTCTAGGGACTTGTCTCTAAGATCACTATGATTTACTATGTCACAGGTGATCAGTCTGTGGAACAGTCAATCAATGACAAATCTCAGAGACAGCTCCTAAGTGGCTCTAGTTCAGTCAGCTAACAGTAGGCACATGTTTCTTGACACTATACTAGTCGCGCACTTCTAAACGGGCGGGGTTCAAACAACCCAAAGAACCATTGTCTCTCCTCAAGTCTACGGGGACTCATAATGAGGTTCAACACGTGTCTCGTCCGCTCTTCAGTGGTGTGTGGCATGCCGTCCCGTACCGATTTGTAGTACTAATCTTAACTCACATGACTACTACCGATGTGGTAGACTCTCAAGCAAGGCTATCAACCAAGATGAGCATACACTGGTATCACTCTGTCTGGTCTGCACAGTCTGTTCTATCTGAAGTCCCTATTTACATTGTTCTCAAGCTGGGGTGAGGTCCGTCATCATAAGATCGGTCTGCCCATACTAACCTGCACTGTAAACCCTAATCAGTACCATGAAGGTGCTTCTATACTTAGGGTAGGGTTCAACCCTATGTCTCAAGGTATGGACTTAATTGTGCTGGTGAAACACAAGGGAATCGCTATCTCTCTGGAAAACACAAGGGCTACAGACCCGGTAGCATCCCGAACTTACTGCTCTGCTGCTGGTACTGTGCTACTCTCAGCACTTCTTTTCAGTACTTCTCGTGAAACTTTATCCTAAGCCCTCTCCTTACCTCCATATTTCTCCTGGCCTTGAGCACGAAGGCCGAGTACTCTCAGGCAGTCGCCTTTAGTACCCTTTGAACCACAAGTCCGGACATGCGCTGTACTAAACAGTACCCGTAAACCTCCACGTTCTCCGGGTGTGAGGAACTCAAACGCGGAGTTGTCAGGATCCCTCGGGAATGGAACAGTCCGCTGGCACTAATCCAGAGCCCGCTTTGACTGTCACGGCATCCTCTGCATGGTACGTGCAGTCGATTTCTCCATCTCTCGTCTCACTGAAAACGCGAAAACTACATATATATAGGGCTGGGTAGGGATTTATATAATAGGCCCGAAGGCAACTTGTGGTGGATCTTGATTTCGAAATCATCCTCGAGGGATCTCATCACTCGAGGTTATTATCCGAATGTTCGGTTAAATGGCCCGAGTTAAGTGGGATCCGATAAAACGCCACTTAACCCGTCCTGCAGGCAATAAATTAAACATACAATAGAAAGAGTAAATCAGAGACGAGTCCTAAACGGACCTGGTAGAAGCTCCAAGCGTGTCATCGCGCCTAGGCGGCGAGCTCCTATTCCGTACCTACACATCAAAACTAAATACTAACGCCCGCTAACTAAATGATGCATCAAACTCAACACAATTAAACACAAAATAATCAATCATCAAATAACCATAAATATGAAAATAACTCTAACTCATCCTATTCATGACAATTTTATTGTATTTTTCCTAAGTTACATCATACACAATTATCATGCTCAATTTACTTACTTCATTAAATCACTTAACCTCCATAAACTATCAATCACATCATGTAACTTATCACTTCATCACTTATCCTCCATTCACTATCAATCACATCATAAATCCTAGCATGTTGTGCTAACAATCATCATCAACTTTAAATAATCAAATCGGAGGTAATTATACCTCACGTCGTCGGCAATCGGCGACGGTTAGGGTTCCGTCGCGCGTCTCGGAGCTCGAATTCGGCGCTCCTCGGCGTCCGAAGCTCGATCGGGCTCCACCGGGTGAGCCCCGCGGAAGATCCGGTGAATTCCGGCGAATTCCAGAAATTCCGATTTTCCGGCGGTTTTCCGGCAGTTGCGGCGTTTTCGGCGACTTCCGGTGGTTTTCCGGCGACTATTGCCGGTGGTATCTACTAGCTGGATAGGGGTCATGTAGGGTACCCTCGGAACCGGCTCGGCGAGCCCGACTCATCTACGAGGTCGGCGCGGCCAACGGAGGTGGCGGCTCGCCGGAAAACGGCTAAAACAGGGCCGGCGGCGATGGGTCGCTAGATCCGGCCGGCCAGGGCGGCGATGGCCTCCGCTCCGGTCGGGGAAGGCCGCTAGGTGGTCGGTGGTGCTGAGGCGACCACTGGATGACGGCTGCGACGGTCGCCGGCGGCAGAATCGGCGACGCAACCAAAGGCAGTCGCGGCGCTAGGCGTGGCGATTCCGCCGTCGCGGCGGCCTGGCAGCGGCCGGGGCTGGTCGGGGTGGCACGGCGACGCCGTGGCGGAGCTGGGCGGCGACGATCGGCGGCCGGGCGGCGCCGACAGCGGCGGCGGCGACGCTGCACAAGGGCGGCGTCGGGGTTTGGTTTGGGGAGGAAAAGAAGGCGTGGGGTGTGTGGTGGCAAGGTCGTAAATATTACTTGACTCGTCTCCGGCTCGAGTCAAGTATAATAACTAAGTCGTATTAAATCCTAAAAAAATTCATAAAAATCGGGAAAAAATCCCGTAAAATCAAACAACACCACAATATTATAATGATATGCTCTATGACTAACAACCCACCCAGACTGCCCGAACGCGTCCTAACGCGGTAAACTGCCTAATACTAATTCTACGATCCACTATATATAAAAATAATAAAAAAATGACTGGCATACTCTCATATATCTGATAACTCATTCTGTTCTGTTGTGTTCATGACGTTATCATCATATACTTGGGTACGCATGACCCTCATAGCTCATACACGCGACTGGCATCGGCTCGGTACACGTGTCCTGAAACTGACTCAACTCGAAAAAAATAACGGTCGACCCGACCGGTTCTGAATATAAAACCCTAACTCGAATCGTGGGTTTTACAACTAAGCTCTAACTAATCTACTCGGTCGGCGGATGAGCAATACACGGACGGTGGTAGTGCGTCTTCGGTCGGTGGTAGTGCATCTCGGACGGCTGTTGTGCAACTCAGTCGGCGGTTGTGCACACGATCGGTGGTTGTGTAACTCCGTCGGCAACAGTGCTAACTAAGTGCTAAAAATTTGATCTTGGATGTATGCATCGTAAATCCACTATCTTCTCTGACATGTCTTCCTCCATTTGTATGTCTCCCTAGACATGGTTGCTAACAACTCTACTTAGGTTGTCCAATCATGCGTGTCTAATCTGGATGGTGCTGGCACATATTATGGTAAACCTATGCCGGACCCACTCTAATCTCCTAAAATCTGAGTGGCTACTTCTATTAGTGTTGATTGGCCCTCACACGGCAATCGCTGGTCTGGTACCTTATCTCTGGTAGAATCTGGTCAAATAACTAATTTCACAGGCAATGGTAGTCGTGATCTTTTCCTTATCATATCGAGACCTATGTCTGGCAAATGGAAGTCAAAACTTCTACCTATAGGTCATAAACTAGTGGAAGAGAGGATGCGGTGAAGTGACTATTAGGCTATCGATCCACCTCGCTACATATCCTCATTCATTACTATCTTGTAGAGGTGGTCCATCTCATGTACCACTAACCTATCAGTATCTATATACTTTAAGCTCCTTACTGTTACCCCTTTTCTTTTTAACTCATTCCTCATCATGTACACCATGTCCCATGGAAACAGGACTAATGTGGTGACATGCAAGACACGAACACCTGGTCAATCATTCAATTCACTTATGCGATGGACAAAACTAATAGGTCACTAAGCCCATCATGACAATCCTGTCAAATTCCTGCTCACATCTGCTGACATCTGAATCTGGTATAAGATGAGATCTTATACCCATTCTACCTCTGCTAGCTCTACAACATTCCCTACTCACACCTAACCAACCAAACAGTCTGATATCATGATAAAAATCCCTAGAAATGACCTGTCAACTTTACTAAGGTCAATTCCACATATTTTTGATCAGGCCCTGAATACACTGTTATCCAAGTAACTTACGAAGAAAAATCTGCATGTAAAGAAAATAGACAAAAACATACCTACCAGCTGGACTTGGAGCAGTCTTTGCACACACATCACCTATAAAAATATCATACATCATATTCGACCGAGAGTGGCTCTGATACCAATTCTGTAACACCCCAAATCCGGTCCACGCTCGTACACCGAACCGGCATGTTACAGGCCCCGATTAGGTCGGCTAACCCGAACCTAACTCATGCGGATCTAATCTCGGCGTCTTAAGATGAAGATATGACTCGTCATGCATAGATAAATGCTCAAAATCCTAACATGATACTACATGGATGATGTGCAAGGTAATTCGCACAACAATACAATTACAATCAAAATTAGTAAAAATTCTAAAATACAACGGACAGAAGTCTCCCCTAAAAGTACAATTAAGGTCCACCCTGTCAAAATAATATATACAAGTATATATGCATATATATCAACAATTTTATTAACACAATCTAATATACTGTAAACTCATTCTAGAACTGGGGTCTCAACACACAACACTTCTACTGTGCACTCTATTCATGTTTCACAATCTATCATGTCTTAACATTTAATCATGTCACATCATCATGTCTCAAACATTTAATCACACCATTCGTTATATAATAACATCATAAACACAATATAATCACCCAATCGACTGACATGTGTGCAAGCGACAACAGTGCTCCTCCGTCCAAGCTGGCTCCTCCAACTCGTGATTATTACCTACATATAGTATAAAAACACGTCAGTAACAAGTGTTACTGGTCCGAAAAATAAAATAACTATAACAAGCTGGCTATGAGAGCAAACTCTCATATGAAAGAAAACATCATATATTCTACGTGAACACTTTGAAGGGCACTACTAAGGAACCACGGGTCTGCAGGCCCTTCAGAGTTTTCCCATCATTTGACAAAATTAAAAATTATTCCTTTTTTTAGTAAAAAACTCTTATGTATATTAGTCAAAATCTTATAAGATATACCGAGTCTTTGAAATTTATGTTAAGGATTTTTGTGTATATAACATTTGTTTTGGTTTGAAATTTGTATATTTTTAATAAAAAACTAAATTAATTTTAATTATGGTCTTCTTTTAATTATATAATAACTAATTTAATTAGTACAGACTAATAAGCATAATAAATTGATTAACCAAATTAAAGATTGTAGGCACCATCCTCGGATTTTATTCATAAATATTACACGTAAAACTAATATAAGGATATGACAAATTATAATTAAAATTATTTTACATTATTAACAGTTGATTCATTTAGGATTTTTACTCAGTGAATTTTTTAGATAGTTTAGTGTAACTCTATGTGATTTCAACATTAATAAATCATAATTAAGTATAAATCCTTTTATTTAAACAAATCCATTTATTTATGTATGTTATAGTACTTTTCAGAGTATTTAGTAAATTATTTTTTAATTATTATTTAAGAGCCTAAAGTAAAATATTAGTCTTTGATGCATTTTAAGTGGGCACCACATTTAGAACATTGAGGTGGAAGATTTGCAACCCCGAATTCCGCTTATTTGAGATTAGCGTTACAATGACGATGGAGTAAAACAAAATGATTTTAAATACTCACAAAATAAACTGGACGTTTAGCCAAGAATAATCATGAACTATCTGAAAATTTGCTCCTTAGCTCGCTTTTTTATTTTCATCAGGGACTCCGGTTAGTTTTAAAAGAAGGCAATTACTTGTTGCAATATTTTTTATTTTTAATAATTTTTAATTATATTAAAATAAACACTTGCTTCCCGCCCCCTCCCTCCCCCCAAAAAAATTAGTTGCATAATTTTATTTTTTCCCGAAATTAGTTATTTCTATAATTTTAAATATTGTTACGGTCAATCTCAATTATAGGGTGGACTTACTTCAAATTCGGCAATTTAGACCTTAGTATTACTTTAATTTTTACTTGATTTTTAATTTGATTATTTCTAAAAATTCAGTTATTTTTAAAAAAATCATAAATAGTATTTGATCAAATATTTTTGAATCATCAAAAATAATGTTTTTTGTCTAATAAAATACCTATTTTGTATAATTATGAAATTCATTTAAGCTCGATTGACTCAATTAAACCAAATATATATTTTATACCAACTATAAATATGGTACTGAAAACTAACTAAAACTTTGGATCAAACAAGCTCATCTTAGAAAAAAGGTAATTAGTTTCATATGATTTTTTTGCTGGCACCAAAGAAATAATTTATATATTTTTTTACATTTTATATAAAAATAGGATTTTTTATGAGAGACTCAATCAAAGATAAGTATTATTATTTTAAATATAAAATAGATATTATGATATTATTTTTTCATGAAATGAATAGTATATACTAATTTTTAATAAGCTACAAATATATAAATATTGCAGGAAACATCCTATCAAACTTTGATTGAGCTTTACCCTAAAGGGGAAAAAGTTTTTATATTACTTGGCAATGGAAAAATTATGCTTAATTACTAGAAAATAGGAAAAAATGAAATGCCTAAATACCATCACTTGAAAAATTAAAATAAATTCAAGTAAAAATTATATATAAAAAACTTTAATAAGGGCAGTCGGACCTCGACAAGATCTTAGCCGTCTTTGGTTGCCCAAGGTTTGGTCCAATCTTGTAATGGCCAGAACACCTCTATGTCAACAAGTTAAAAGTCCAGACCTAAACGGTCATTATAAGTGGTAAATGATTAGAGAAACAGATAATAACCTTGAGGCCAATTTCCAGGAATGCAAATCTTAAAACCTTGGTTTAATCTCACCAAATGAACTTGACCATCACCTTAATTTTATTATACATGATAAACTTAAAAGGAAAAAGATATCTGTTAGTATAAACACAATTATTTTGGGAAAGAAATAGATAAAGGCAGTTGACGTTATCATGTCCCGGTATACAGTGAACTCGGTGTTTAGAACTACTCATTGAGCTACATCAGCTCAAGCTACACTTACTGTGGAGTTTCAAGCCAAAGCCCAGCACTTGGAACTTTTAAACACACACTCGCAGCATGGTTCAAATCAAGAGACATCAGAGAAAAAATTGTAAGCTCAACTGTTGGTTTACAGGACTCAAGAAAGCAACATTGAAATATTTCCAATTTTATAAGCATATGGACGCTTATGAAAGCCATCACAGTTGCTTAGTTTTTTCAGAAGCCCTGCTGGAAAAGGAGAGACCAATCAGAGCAACACAAAAATAATTGCGAGAATTACAGCACCTGTGAATCCTCAGTTCTTCATCGTGAATGATGATACGTAAAGTAAACCACTATATAAAAACAAACAAAGCCCAGTTAATAAAATACCTAGCTGCAATAGCCAACAACAAAACAGAGCTATAACAGAAACTACATATTCAGAACTAAAATCATAAACGTAAATGCATCAATAAATCAACCGACAAACCAACCACACTAGCTAGACCTAACCAGAGCTACAATTTAAGAGTTCACCCACCCTGAGAACCACCAAAGAACTAAAAGAACAAACAGAACCGAGTTAATAGAATATCTAAGTGCAATACCCAAGAAAACAATTATAAGAATAACTAATTATTCAGAACTAAGATCATACAGGGGGAGTGCACCTACAATCAACCCACAAACCAATCACAGCAGCTAGCTACCCAGAGCTAAAAATTAAGAGCACATCCACCCTAATAACACCACCATATAAACCGGCCAAGGAAACAAATTAAATGAAGTCGAAAAACATAGCAAGCAAGCAATCGGCCACTCACATCAAGAAGCCGGCCCGGGTGGCATCGACCCGGGAGATCTCTTCAATGGCTAGAGAGGACATCCAATCGGAAAAGTTTTACTGAGGTATCTCGTACCCATTACCCTTCGAGAGAACATCGAACTTGGGCACTCGATCCGCTGGCAGGTAGGAGTAAACTTGTCATTTCCTCCGGCCAGTACTGGTCGTGGGTTTAAATTGTGGAGAGACAGGACGGGGCGAGATGACGAAGTAGGAGGAGTCCAGGAGAGGAGTAGAGCAGTGAGGACGATGAGCAGGTGGAATCGAGCGACGGCCATGGCGATTGAGAACAGGTAATATTTGGATGAGGAAGTGGACGTCGAAGAGAATTTGAACTTATGCATGAGTTTATGAGAAGTGGGGAGATGAAATAAGAGTTTGAGTTTATGGCTCATGCAACTCCACGTAATGAACAGAAAGTCAGGATGGGATAAAATAAATAAATAACTAAATAATTACGTGTCAAAAATTTGAAATTCGACTAGAATAAAAGCTACTGCAGTTAAATAATCAAATTAAATTATTTACTCATTTACATTAAAACTTGCTTTTTTCCGATCTCATCACATTTATTAAATGCATTGTGATTAATTCGGGCTCCCTGATAGTTTTGTAAGTCCCTTAATATTTACTTAATTTAGAATTTTATTATTATTATTTATTATGAAAAAAGTGTTGGATTATAATTGTATATGAATTAAGAATTTTAAAAAATTAATAAATTTTAATATATTTATAATTATACTATCTTAGAATTATTATTATTATTATTATTATTTATTATTATTTATTATTGAAAAAGTGTTGGATTATAATTGTATATAAATTAGGAATTTTAAAAATATTAATAAATTTTAATATTTTTATAATTATACTATCTTAGAATTTTATTATTATTATTTATTATTAAAAAAGTGTTGGATTATAATTGTATATAAATTAGGAATTTTAAAAACATTAATAAATTTTAATATTTTTATAATTATACTATCAAAATAAAGTTTGTTACTTAACAATATATAGTTAATTTTAATTTTACAGATTTATATATTTATTGATTTACATATTGTATTTATTGTTAAACAAACTTTATATAATTTTTTGTCAATTAATACCTTTAAAAAAATAAATTCTATTTAGTTACTCAAATTTTTTGCTTTCAATTTAAAATTATTTTTAATATATGTATACAACTATATTTTTTGTCAAAATTAAATAAATGTTCATTATTTTTATTTAAAACAATATAGTAATAATTTTGTATATTCTTCATATATATTATCAATAAATTTTAAATATACCCCGTGCATCCACAATTCGTTGGTTAGTTATAATTTACTTTCTCATTTAATTACAAATTATTATAATTTATTTTATCATTTATAGATTTACAGTTAATCCTTGCACAATTTATCCAAAATTTTAGGATCAAACTATATCTTTTGCTTTGCCGAATGTTGATAATTAGAATTGACAAACATAGATTTAGCTAATCGATCAACTCAAAAAAGTTTGCTATCCATTAAATTTCATACGTGTTGATGCCAACAGGAGTAGATAGAATTGTAATT
>JAURVB010004570.1:0-104935 GCA_033002965.1 Piper betle
TTACCAACAGTAATAAAAAGTTACTTTTCTTGTATGTACTTCTCTTTTATCTTTTACATATTCCAGTTTTTCTGAACCTATATGTCAGCTAATTACAAAATTTTTTCAATAAAAAACCTGTTTTCAATACTTTACTTTATTTCAAAATTCTCAAAGTTAGAATTTCTCTTCCGCAAAGCGATATAATTTACATTTATAGTTGAACTCCCATCTGAGATATATTTTACTTTATTTAAGTTATTGTTGTTTATTATGCTACTAATTTAAGTTATTATTGTTGTTATGCTACTAAGTTGTTGATTGTTTATTATGTTACTAAGTTGTTAATTGTTACCTAAATTTACACAAAGCCATTAGATTTCCCCGTTGTTTGTGGTATCAGAGCCATTTTGAATCTTAGAGACATGACCAAAGCTAGGTGAAGCAGTCTGATAAGTTGACGTTTAGCCGTGGTTAGGCGCTAAGTCGTAGTTGTGTAGTGCTACCAAATTCCTAGTATAGGTGTAGAATCTATTAGAAGATAGATGGTTTTTTTGTAACAACTAGTTAAGAAATCTAAAGACTTAGAAAGTTCTAAAATTACTTAACAACTAGTGTATAATAACATTGAACAACACTTAAATAAGTGGAGTATCCCTAAAGTTAAGCTTACTAAAATATATAATAAAGGATTATTAGAATTTAAACAGGTGTAATCACAGCTCAAGAAGAATTACTTTTAGATATGGTAGATTCTCTTCAAGATAAAGAAGAAAAAAGAAAATTAATAGAGAAAATTTTAGAATCTACAAAAGATAAATTTAAAAATAATGACAAATCTAAATTTAGACCTCAAGTTGAAGCAGCTCTAAAACCAGCTCATACAATGACAGAAGTTTTAAGTAGGGTAAAACAAGAAAAACCTATAACTACTAATGATTTAATTAAAGAAATAAATGAGCTCAAGAAAGAAGTTTCTATGTTAAAAAGACGTATTGAAATCTTAGAATTAAATAATGAAATTAAATAATGGAATCTATATATATACATATATATATATATATATATATATATATAGGTATATATATACATATATAAGATTCTATGCGCCTCCCCACCCACACGAGCCCCCCCTCCTATCGATTTCTGCCGCACCCCACCTCGGCCCCACCCTTCCCCAGCCCCGCTCGCAGCCGTCCCCCACCGCCCTTGCCAGCAGATGCAGTGGCACCTCCTCTCGCTCACGGCCGCCCGCGCCTGGTTGCCCCACCCTCCCGATGCCGCACTTTTCCCAGCAAGCCCACCCAGCCTAGAGGCGGTGACATTGTTGGCCAGCGGGCGGCTAAGGTGCGGCGGGGTCCCACAGGGAGGGTATTTTAGTAATAAAAACTTTACTCGATAACAATTCGAGCCAATTTTTTATTACAAAATAAAATAATTTTGTAATAAAAACTTGACTTGGTCCTTAGAAATAAATTTAAAAAAATATCAAATAATTTTGTAATAAATTATTTTAACTCGAGTCGGGATCGAATAAAGTTTTTATGACAAAATTATTTTATTTTAAATTTTTTTAATATTAACTTAAGTCGGAATCGAATTAAGTTTTTGTTATGAAATTATTTTATTTTTTAATTTATTTCTTAATATTAACTCGAATCCGATCAAGTAAATTTGTGATTACCAAAATAGCCACCCCTATTTCTTCCTTGTTTGTTTTGGCACACCACCCCCTGGAGACGTTTTCATCCGCCACCGGCTGGCCAACAATGTCATCACCTCAGGGCTAGATGGGCCTGTTGGGAAACGTGTGGCGCCGGTAGGGCGCGGGCGGCCGTGAGTGGGAGGAGCAACGTGGGGAGGGGGACTGCCGCGACTACTGGCTGGGGTGGTGGGGGACGGCTGTGGGGGGGCCAGGGTGGGGTGCGGCCGAGGGGGCAGCGAAAACCATCGCGAGGGGGGGGGGGCTCGTGTGCGTGGGGAGCAAGGAAGGGGGCACCGATCACGCGCGGGAGCGAGTCAAGTTTTTATTTTATGGTATTGTATAGGGGGGCAAAGGCAGTAGCAGGGGGAACAAGGCGGGTGGGGGCGGGACATAGGCTGGGTCGCGGCAAGCAGGGGTGTGGCGGCGGGCGGGGCCGCGACGGCTGGCAGGTCTGGTAGTGGCGAGCTGGCGGGCGGGAAGAGGCGGGAAAGGGAGTGGGGCTGTGGACTGGGGGGAGAAGGATTGGGGAGCCGTTGGATTTCAATTCAACGGCTCCCCTTCCATGTGCTGCCAATCAAGGCAGCACATAGGAGCATTCCTATATATATATATATATATATATATATATATATATATATATATTAAAAATGATGGGTGCCAACCGTTTTTATTTTTAAACTTTGTAAATTTAATCATGACTATTAATTTTTTATTTAACGATTCTCATTGAGGTGCTATATAATTAATTTTTTATTTAATGATTCTCGTTGGGGAGTTATGTATAGAACTACACATAACTACCACCCATCACTTCAGATGAAAAATTGACGATCTTTATATTGATTCGTAAAGTTCACAAATAAAAACTGGTTCACACTATACAAAAGACATGGGAGTAAATGTGGAAAAAATTCTTTTTAGTGGGCTTATAACAAAATTTAAGGTTGGATATTTTTTGTTTTTTTTTTTTTTGCAGAGGACGAGGTTGGCATTATGAAGGGCATATAGCCATGTCATTTACAATCACATAAATTATAATTGTTCTAAATCTTTTTGACAATCCACCTTTATTTTAAGACCTCTATTTTATAAAATAGTCAATTATATGTAATTAGAATGTCATGTTTCTCACAAATGCTTGGGCTCATTTATAAAGTAATATACATGAAAGGAAAGGATAATAATTGAAAGGGGAACTATTTGGTTTGGAAAATGACTATTAGGTAGTACAATAAGAGCACACCCGAGGACGCACAATAGGGAAGAGTGTAAAATAAAAAAAGGATGCACACATGGGGATGCATGATTGGTGGCGTCCCTATGTGTTCACAATATTAACTCTAGGTTTGTATCCTTTATGATGTTGGACTCGTTTAGGTAGATTAATATTTTATTGATGTGGATTAATATTTTAATCATAGAGGACTACTTAGGACAGTTGTGAATTGTGAGAGACCAAGAATTTTCCTTTTTTTATATTATTTGAATAAATAGTTGGATATATTGTAGGATGATGTTATTAGCGTACTTAATAAATAAACCCAAGTAGTCGTACAACATGGTGAAGCATGAAGCTTTAATTAAATATAATTGAGTTCATTTTTTAAATAAAAATTGATGTTCTTGATCCATAATTGAGCATCTTCAAGTTGAAGTCTTTTATTGCTAGTCCTTGAGTTTCCTCTATTCTAACATAATAACTTAGAGAGTTCTAATTTGGTGAGAATCATCTAAACTTAGACTCGATAATCTCCTTGTTTAATGATCGTCCGTCTCAAAACATAAACTCAACAATTAATTAAATAACAGCCTCAGTTAAATTTTTAAAATAAAGTATCACTTATTTTAAATAAATTCTACAACCATTCACACCATAATTTATGAACTTCACAATTATTTGCCAATGAAATACAATTCATGATAATCTTAGGGCCTTTTGGATAGATGGATTATGAAAAAACGAAAGAAAATGAATTGAGAAAGAAAAAGAAAAGGCAAAGAAAAAAATTTACTTTTATAGAGATTAATTGTTTGTGTTTGGATCAAAAAAAGAAAAGAAAATCATTTTCCTTCACTTGTTTGGATTCAAAAAGGAAATCTTGATATTAAAATCTGTTAAACAGTGAGCAAAATTGTTTTTTTGTTCTTATTCAATCTATATAAGAAAGTATATAACAAGGTTAATAATTTAAATCCTAATTTAATAATTAATATTAAAAATATATTATTTAGTATATATTTCAAAATTACACTATTTTGTTCAAGTATATTCTAAATTATACGCCATCTTTAAATAAAAATACGCCATTAAAATAATTTAATACTAACCACAACAAATATAAAACCCAACAATAAAAGGGGATGAGTTTCTTTTACTGCTTCCCTGCGTTTTTGGTGGGGAAACGGTTTGTAAAGAGAATTTTAGTGGGGTCCATCATAACCGTCCAAGTTCTTTCTATCTATCCAAACAGATAAAGTTTTCCAAGAAGGTTCTTTTCTTTTCTTTTCTCTCGTAATCCCTCTATCAAACAGAGCCTTAGGTAAATTTTCCCATACTTAACTCGAGGGTTTCCAGATACATGTATGTTAATTGAATTAAAAGAATAGCGAGTTCAAATGCCTACTTGAATTCTATTTCACTAACACACTTAGAGCAATCGGATCCTATCAAAACTTTAATTTTTTGTTCAACATTCCGGATCACATGCTAGTTTATAAATTCAATCTCCTTGAGTTTTCTAAATTCGTATTATTATTATATTATTATTATTATTATTATTATTATTATTATTTGAAAACAAACTTTGAGTTGCACTCTCCAAATTACACAAGCACTACATTTTTTTTAATTTGGCTGCTCATGAGTAAATCACTTGTGGCAGCTTACAACGCTACACACAGACTGTAGCACTGTGCAACCTAAGAGCACCACAGCAGCGATGAATGACACAACCAACCAGGGGTTGCCAAAATAGGACCGCCTCAGCATTGCCAACCATTTAGGACTTTTTCTACCGCAATACTCGTCAACTTCCCTGAACGCTTTGGCTAGATAATTATCATCGTAGCCGACGACCAGTCCCTGACCCATCTCGTTGAAGAGGCGCACAACATCCTCATCGCAACCAAGCCCATGCCTTATGATCTTGTTGTTGCATAGAATCTCCACATCCTTGGGCGTATTGATGAGATAGTCCATGAAAACCATGTATGGTGTGAAATAGGCCTGAATCGTTGGCAAGCGCAGCTCGAATGTTAAGAGGTTTCTGAAGAGGGAGTTGGTTGACCACCCAATGAAGAGGTGGGGGATCTTCAAAACCCCATTTTCAAAACTTATTTCTGAGAAGTTTACTTCATTCCTTCTTTGAAACTTGATGCCGGCCCCGTGCAGCCTTGTCGCCGGAGGGAACACCAGCGTGGTTGTTCCTCGGGAAGGTCGGGTATTGTCGATGGTGACAAAGGTTGAAGGAGGTTTGTGAAGAAGGTACACCAAATGCAGCAAATGCCATATCTCATTATCATCAGATGGCAGGACTTGGGTACCTCTGTGGTCAGTCTTCATATGATGGTTGAAGTATTTGGAAGCAATATCTACCAGCTGGGATACGGAAGAACGCCTTGAAGAGGATCCCAGATAGGTATGGTAGATCTCAGTGAGGATGAAAAATGGTATTTGGTGCTCGAGGAGCAGTAGATCCCTGAAAACTGCTTGGTCAACCGTAGCACTGCTGTATATTGGGTCTTTCCGCTGTTCTTCATCATGGCGGCCACATTCCTCTACGTACATGTTGCCCCTGATATTAGATTAATAAATATTAAAAATAAAATTTCTTATTTGAATTTGAGGTGAGTCTGGTTGGCACGAAAGAAAAATATATAAATAAAATATTAAGTTTTTGAAGATCATATAATATAGAGAAATTCAGATCAAATAGTGTTAAGATGCACGGTTAATGATTCACTTGGTCAGTTAATGATTCACTTGCTCCGCTTGATTCGCGTGAAAATAATTTAAATGAGAAAAAAATCACGTGAAATAAAAATAAATGCGATGAAATGAAAAAAATTTATGATAATTTTTTTTGGAAGCTCTATATGACAATTTCTATTTACAACTAATTATCTGCAAGACATCTCTTAATTATAATTATAATTTTATAACACAGAGAAAAGCCAAAAGTGGATAATAAAAAAAATTAAAATTTTTTTGAGAGCACATACACATAAGAAGAAATATTTTATTTTTAACTTATTTTTCTTTTATTTAAATATATAAGAGAATTTTTTTAATTTTCATATTATTTCATCTCATTATATTTTTATTTTATATAATATTTTTTTATTTATATTGTTTTCATGTCAACTAAACGAATCTTAAAAAATATTATAGTATAAAATTGTCTGAAGAAAAAGGGAAAAAACAAAGTCCTACTTTAAAAGACATAGCGAGTAGTTGATCTATATTAATTAATTAATAATAATAAAGATGCTCTTAGTTCGGCATAATAAAGATGCTCTTAGTTCGGCATAATGTAATATATTTTATCATCTCCAACGGAAATTTTCCGGTTGAAGCTAGATCCAAATAATTTATTTAATTAACAGGACCAAGTCATCTAGAACATTTCTGACGTGTTAAAAGAAAATCCGTAAGGTCGGTGTGCATACATAATAGTTTTCTGGGAGCGTTCGTCCACCGGCAAGTTTATAGTGGAAGCAGGGAGGAGATTTGTTGGCCAGCCCGCTTCAATAAATTATTTATTGGTCTAAATCAACACAATCAGTAAAATTTTAAAAAAATATTAAATTCTCTAAATTATAGTAATTCGTACCAATTAAAGAGTTGTTATAACAAGATTGAGCAAGCACTGCACCAAATCCCATTCTAGTGAAGGCATATATCACATCATCACCTAGTGTGGACAATTGTAACAATTGTAACCTTAGGAAAGATAACGTTGAATGGATGCTACATATACAATTATCTAAAAATGCCCAATTTAAGACTTTATTGAAAAGTGAAAACTGAAAACACGTTCTATGAGCTGGCACACAAGAGGATATTTTAGGATATAAATCTAGAGGACATGTTTCATGTAATAGAGCACAGCCAACAGCCAACATGGCTGTGCTCGAATTTCTTTAGAGCCATCCGATTGAGATCGGATGGTTGGGAATAAAATTACACCCTCCCCTGTTTCACTGCTTTCCTCCTCCGCGGCGTGCAATCCGCCATCGCCGGTGGAGACTCGGCCATGGTGGCGGCGGAGATGACGCACCTCTCCCTTCCTTCGTCTTCGCCAAACCCATCCCTTCCCCCACCTCAAAGGCGTCGTCTTTCCATGGAATCTCGTCTCCGCCCACCGCCCACGCCATCCCGACCAAGCCCGCCGTAGCCAACTTAGCCGGCGTCGGCAGCGTTGATTGAGGAAATGATAACAGTGGACTCGCCGGCGATCGCTTCCTCACCAGACTCCCAAGCCAACGCCTCACGGCGGTGGTGTTGAGCGGTGTCCGGGAGAAACGGAGCCACCGACTCGGTGGAGTTTCCGAAAGATTGCAGCTTCAGAAGATGTAGCCGACGTTGGAGTCGATGGAGGCGATGGAGCCGGTGGTGTAGGTGACGGCAGGTGGCGGTTGCCGGCAGTCGCCGGTGGTCGGGGTGGAGTGGCAAAAGCAGAGGAGGGGACGATTGGGGGGAAAAACGACTCGATGGCAATTTCGTAATAAAAACTTGACTCGTTCCCGACTCGAGTCAATATTAAGAAATATATTTTAAAAAATATAAAAATATAATAAAATACCATAAAATAAAATAATTGAGTTATAATTGATTATTTTCTTATATGGTATTTTAATCTATTTTTTTCATATTTTTCGAGATATATTTCGTAATATTGACACAAGTCGGGATCGAATCAAATTTTTATTTTAAAACTACCTTTCTCGAAAAAAATGAAAAAAATAGGGTAAAATACCATAAAATAAAATAATCCATTAGAATTCGATTATTTTATTTTCCGGTATTTTCCTGTACTTTTTTATATTTTTCGGGATTTTTTCTTAATATTGACCCGAGTCATGACCATGTCAAGTTTTTATTACGAAATATATCCTAAAAAATATAAAAATAATAATAAAATACCACAAAATTAAAAAATCAATTGCACCTCGATTATTTTATTTTTTGGCATTTTATAGTATTTTTTATATTTTTGGGATGTATTTCATCATATTAACTCGAGTCGGGATCGAGTCAAGTTTTTATTACAAAACTACCCCTGCTCATTTCCATCCATAATCAATTATTTTATTAAAAAATGAAAAAATAGATTAAAATATACCATAAAATTAAAAAATCAATTATAACTCGATTATTTTATTTTATAGTATTTTACTCTTATTATTTTATTTTATCATCGCTTGACTTGCTTTCGAGGTCCCCAGCGGGTGGCAAAACATGGTTGGAAAAACAGAGTCACCGGCAAAACAGGGGAGGGAGGAGGAAATGAGCAGGGGTAGTTTTATAATAAAAACTTGACTCGCACTCGATTAGAGTCAATATAAAATAATTTCATAATAAAAAATTGACTCGCTACCGACTCGAGTCAAGATTACGAAATAAATTTATTTTTTTAAATTGATAGAATTAGTTTATTTGTTAAAATTTTATTTCATAATAAAAACTTGACTCATCCAGACTCGAGTCAATATTATAAAATAAAATTTAAAAAATATATAAAATAATTTCGTAATAAAAAATTGACTTGCTTGCGACTAGAGTTAATATTACGAAATAAATTTTAAAAATATAAAAATAATTTCTTAATAAAAACTTGACTCTTGTTGGGAGTGAGTCAAGTTTTTATTAAGGAATTATTATTATTTTTAAATTTATTTTGTAATTAAAACTTTACTCGATCCTGCACGGGATCGAGTCAACTTTTTATTACAAAATTATCTTATATTTTTTAAATTTATTTCATAGTATTAAAACCTTGACTCAAGAAATGAGCGAGTCTAAGTTTTTATTACCGAATTATTTTATTTTTTAAAAATTTATTTTCTAATTAAAACTTGACTCGATCCCGTGCGGGTCCGAGTCAAGTTTTTATTTTATGGTATTGTATTTTTTAAAAAAATTTAAAATCAATTTTGTAGTATTGACTGAGTGAGTCAAGTTTTTATTTTATAGTATTTTATTTTTTAAAATTATTTTTAATATTTATTTCGTAATATTGACTCGGGAGCGAGTCAAATTTTTATTACAAAAATGTCATCGCCCTCCACCTCGCCCTCCTCCCCTGCCCCTGTTTTTTCGCGCCATCGTCGGCGGTGCTGTTGGTGACGCCGACGTGGGGTTGGGGCAAAACGGGCGGAGAGGGGGAGGGAAACGGGACGTGGGGCGCGGGGCAGAGCGAGGGCCGCAGGGCGGGGCGGGGCGGGGCACGGCTAGGGGGTGAAAGCAGGGGAGGAGGGGAAGGGTGGGGGCAGGGGAGGGCGCGGGGCAAGAAAGGGGTGTAGGGCGGGGCGGGGGGAGGGGCATGGGGTGCTGGGCGGAGCGAGGGCCGCAGGGCGGGGCGAGGGGCGCAGCGGGGGGGTGAAAGCAGGGGAGGGGGGAAGGGTGGGGCGGGACGGGGGCAGGGGGCGCTGGGGGAGGGGCGGGAGGCGCGGGGCGGGGCGAGGGGCGTGGCGGACCAAAGGGTGAAGGTGAAAGCAGAGGAAGGGGAAGGGGGGGAGAGGGGGGTGATGTTGGTTGGGTTATTTTCAGCCGTTGGATTCAATCCAACGACTGAAAAATTCGAGCACAGCCAAGTTGGCTTTGCTCCATTACAGCGTCACTTTCTCCATAAATCTATATGTAAATATCGTTGACTAGTAATTCCTAATACTCATTAAGAATCGCTAATCTTCTAGTGAGTAGACAATATGAATGGGGTTTGATTTTCTTGAGAAGTAGTGATCCAACAAAACTTCATACCTGAGAAAAAGTTCGATCAGGAAGCAACCATCAAGAACCATCAAAAGGTTGAAGTCATCACTACCGTAGTAGATCTCCTCCGAGTAGCACCTCCTGCAGAGGAAATTCCCCGAGTAGCAACTTCTCGATTTCCGCTCGCAATCTCGAACTATTCTGACGTAGTCTGCAAGTAGCTGGGTGCTAGATTCTGAGCTTCTGGAAAGAAAGGATTTGAAGTATACCCATTTGTTCACCTCCATCTCCTCCAAATGAGGGTTGTCTCCACGGTCACGTATGGATTGACAGCAGCTGATGGAGTGACAGGGGCCGATGGAGATTGTTTGAGGCTCGTAGGCCTTGGGATCGATGTGTCTGATGGCGTGGGGAGCATGAAAGATTGTGGGGGTGATGGAATCACGAGGGTTAATGTGTTTGAGCTTGCCTGCTATCCTCTGCAGCAGGAAATCCGGTGATGTCATTTCAACAGGCTTCTTCCCCTTGGACAGAGAAGGAGCATGCCTCGTAAATATATAAAGGGAAGCTTCCTGGAAACTTTCAAAATTATGTTTATAAAATTTACCGCATACAGATGCATCCGTGCCAAAATTTGAGTTGATACACAATGTTAGTAAGTTATTATCATTTTTTTAATAGTTTATATTATTAATATTTAAAATTAAATTAATAATTAATTAATAATAAATATAGTTTATATTATTAATTTAACATGATTATTATAAATATTAATGTCATATTTATCAATTTTATATTACATTATCTTACAACTCAATGTAATCATATTCATCAAATATTATAATTATCAAACAATGTTAAGATGCATGGTTATTTATTTGATTTGTTTAGTTGACATAAAATAATGTAAATAAAAAATATCATATAAAATAGAAATGTGATATAATGAAATAAAAAAATTTACAATAAAATTTTTTTAAGGTTCCATATGAAAATTTTTATTTACATCTAAATATCGGAAAGAGATGTCTTAATTATAATTATAATTTTATAACACAAAGAAAAGTCAAATGTAGATAAGGATGAGAAATTGGCACGTTTATTCTGCAAGCGTTCATCTACCCCCAAGTCTACAGTAGAAGCAGGGAGGAGATTTGCTGGCGAACCCGCTGCCACAAATTATCTATGGATTCAGATCCTCACAATTAGTAGTGGATATTTCCACTATGTGATGATTTATCTATAATAATTGTAGCAGCACACCGACAGTCAATCCAATTCCAGCAAAAGCATGATCAATGATTACCTAGTGTGGACAAGTAAAGCATAGATCAATCATCACATAGTGGAAGTTGTGACAGTAAATTGAGGTACAGATACTGTTTAATCCCAGGACAGTTGTGACAGATAAATTGAGGTATCTTAGTGGGCGAGCTAAAATAACGTTAATGATTGCTCAATTTTTTTCTATAAACTGCCCAAATTTTCCTTCCGACGGAGAAAGGTGCACGCCGCGTAAACATATAAAAAATTGACCTTGTCAAAGGCAACTTCCCGGAAACTTTTCAAAATTACGTTTATAAAATATGGTGAAATTTGCCACGTACAGGTGCATCCGTGCCAAAATTTGAGTTGATAAATAATATAAGTAGGTTATTATCAATTTTTTTAATAGGTTATATTGTTGTATTATTAATTTAGCATGATTTTCATATATGTTGTTGTAATATTTATTAATTTTGTATTTCATTATCTTACAAGTCAATATAATCATGTTCATCAAATGTCACGTTTATCAAATTTTTATACTATCATGTTAAACAAATTTTTATAATTTTATATAATTATTTTATGATGCTATATTTATTAATTATTTATAAATAATTATAAAGGAGTAAAAATATGATCAATAAGAATAAAAATTTATATATACAATAAACTATTAGGTGTGTATGAGATTTGGTTCTGCCAATGATGAAGAATGGGATTTGGTTCTCCATAGGGTCTACTTTGAATTGTAAGAAAAATAAATGAATATGACTACTTTAGATTGTAAGAAAAAAGAAATAAATAGGTCTACTTTGGATTAGAAGAAAAAGAAATAAAGTGTCCGAGAGAAGTGGTGAAATGTAGGAGAGATACTTTGGAGTGTAAGAAAAAGAAATAAACAGGTTGGATCAGAAGAAAAAAGTGTACGAGAGAGTTGGTGGGCCCTTTGGCTCCGAAAGAGACTTGCTACGTGCCACTAGCCTCTCTTAATAATTTAGAGAACAAGGTTTTCTCATTAATATATATACACATATACATATTAGAAATGTATATACACTACTAATAAATACTACCCACCATTTCTTAATTTAAACTATTAAATGAAAATTTATGGTCATGATATTGATTCGTAAAGTTCACAAATAAAAAACGGTTCACACTTTATACAAAAGACACGGAGGTAAATGTGGAATTGTTTTTTAGTGCCGGAAGATTCATACTTATAATAAAATTTTAGGTTTAAATATTTTTTGTTTTTTTGCCAAAAGAGGAGGCTTAGCATTACAATGGGCATGCGGCCATGTCATTTATAATCACAAAAATTATAATAGTTTTAAATCTATTTAACAATCCACCTCTATTTTAAGGCCTCATGACGGACATCAACTTTTATTTTATAAAATAGTCAATTATATCTAATTAGAGTTTCATGTTTCACACAAATGCTTGGACGAAAGGATAATAATTGAAAGGAACACTATTGGGTTTGTAAAATGACTTTTAGGTATGTACAGTAAAAGCGCACCGAGAGAAGAGAGTGTAAAATGAATAAAAAGATGCACACATGGGGATACGTGATTGTTGGCGTCCATATATGTGTTCCCAATATTAACTTTAGGTTTGTATCCTTTATGATATTGAACTCGTTTAGGTAGATTAATATTTTATTGACGTGGATTAATATTTTAATCCTAGAGGACTACTTAGGACAGTTGTGAATAACGAGAGGCCGAGTATTTTCCTTTTTTATATATTATATTTAATAAATACTTGGATATATTGTAGGATGATGTTATTAACGTACTTAATAAATAAACCCAAGCAGTCGTACAACACGGTGAAGCATGAAACTTTAATTAAATATAATTGAGTTCATTTTTAAATAACAATTGATGTTCCTGATCCATAATTGAGCATCTTCAAGTTGAAGTCTTTCATTGCTAGTCCTTGAGTTTCCTCTATTCTACCATAATAACTTAGAGAGTTCTAATTTGGTGAGAATCATCTAAACTTAGATACGATAATCTCCTTGTTTAATGATCGTCAGTCTCAAAACATAAAGTCAACAATTAATTAAATAACAGCCTCAGTTAAAAATTTTAAATCAAGTAACACTCATTTAAAATAAATTCTACAACCATTCACACCATAATTTATAAACTTCATAATTATTTGCCAATGAAATAGAGTTCATGGTAATCTTAGGGTCGTTTGGGTAGATGGATTATGAAAGAAAAGAAAAAGAAAATGAATTGAGAAAGAAAAAGAGAGGAAAAGAAAAAAATTACTTTTCTAGAGTTTTCTTGTTTGTGTTTGAATCAAAAAAAGAAAAAAAATCATTTTCCTTCACTTGTTTGAATTCAAAAAGGAAAATCTTAATGTTAAAATCTGTTAAATAATGGGAAAAGATTTTTTTGTTCTCAGTCAATCTATATGAGAAAGTATATAACAAGGTTAATAATTTAAATCTTAATTTAGTAATTTATATTAAAAATATATTATTTAGTATATAATTCAAAATTACACCATTTTGTTAAAGTATATTCTAAATTATACACCATCTTTAAGTATAAATAAGCCATTAAAATAATTTAATACTAACCACAACAAATATAAAACCCAACAACAAAAGGGTATGTGGTGGCGAAAAGAGAATTTTAGTGGGGCCCATCACAATGGAAACTTATTTTCTCTGTCTAATTTTTCTGTCTAACCAAACTGGTAAAGTTTGCTAGAAAGGTTGTTTTCTTTTATTTTCTCTCGTAATCCTTCTGTCAAACAGGGCCTTAGGTAAATTTACAACCAAGGGTTTCGTATACATGTGCGTTAATTGAATTATAAGAACAGCTAGTTCAATTGCCAACTTGAATTCTATTTCACTACTTGGAGCAATCGGATTGATCGAAACTTTAGTTTTTCTTCAACGTTCTGGATCACATGCTAGTTTATAATTTCAATCTCACGGAGTTTTTAAGTTCGATTATTATTATTATTATTATTATTATTAAAAACAAACTTTGAGTTACACTTTCCAAATTACACAAACACTACATTTTTTTAATCTGGCTATGTTCTGCTCACGAGCAGATCACTTGTGGCAGCTTACAACGCTACACATACTCTGTATCACTGCGCAACCTAAGAGCACCACAGCAGCAATGAATGACACAACCAGCCAGGGGTTGCCGAAATAGGACTGCCTCAACATTGCCAACCATTTAGGTATTTTTCTACGGCAATACTCGTCAACTTCCTGAACGCTTTGGTTAGATAATTATCATAGTAGCCGACGACAATTCCCTGGCCCATCTCGTTGAAGAGGCGCACAACATCCTCATGGCAACCAAGCTCATGCCTTACGATCTTGTTCTTGGATAGAATCTCCACGTCCTTGGGCGTATTGATGAGATAGTCCATGAAAACCGTGTATGGAGTGAAATAGGCCCGAGCCCTTGGCAAGCACTGCTCGAATGCTACGAGGTTTCTGATGAATGAGTTGGTTGACCCTTCAATGAAGAGGTGGGGGATCTTCAAAACCCCATTTTCAAAGCTTATTTCTGGGAAGTTAACTTCATTCCTTCTCTGAAACTTGATGCCGGCTTCGTGCAGCCTTGTCGCCGGAGGGAACACCACCGTGGGTGGCGGCGGCGGTAACGACAGAGGCTGTATTTCTCGGGAAGGTCGGGTTTTGTGTATGGTGACAGAAACTTCTTTGGTTGAAGGTTCACATTTGTGAGGTTTGTGAAGAAGGTACACCAAATGTAGCAAGTGATTAGGTTGCAGGACTTGGGTAACTTTCTGGTCAGTCTTCATATGATGGTTGAAGTATTTGGAAGCAATATTTACCAGCTGGGATCTGGAAGAACGCCTTGAAGAGGATCCCAGATAGGTTTGGTAGATCTCGGTGAGGATGAAAAATGGTATTTGGTTCTCGAGGAGCAGTAGATCCCTGCAAACTCCTTGGTCAACCGTATCCGTGCTGTATATTGGGTCTTTCCTCTGTTCCTTCGGCATGGCCACCTTCCTCTACGAACATGTTGCCCCTGATATTAAATTAAAAAATATTAAAAATTAAAGTTCATATTTAAATTTTAGGTGTTGGCACGAAAGAAAGAAATATAAATAAAACATTAAGTTTTTGAAGATCATATAACATGGAGAAATTTAGAGCAAACGGTATTAAGATGCATGGTTAATGAATTTATTTGGTCCGTTCGGTTCACACGAAAATATCATAAATAAAAAAAATGATACAAAACGGAAATATAATGATATGAAATAAAAAGAATTTTATGATAAATTTTTTTAAGGTTCTATATAAAATTTTTTATTTACAACTAAATATCAGTACGACATAATTATAAATATAAGTTTAAAATATAAAGAAAAGTCAAATGTGGAAGAGGATGAGCAAATGGCAGTGTATTCTGCCAGCGTTCATCCACCCACAAGTCTTTAGTAGAAGCAGGGAGGATATTTGTTGGCGAGCCCGCTGCAACAAATTATCTATGGGTTTAAATGACCACAATTAGTAGAATTTAAAATATATAACCGTGGCACTTAAATTCTCTAAACTGCAATGATTCATACCAATTAAAGGCTGTTATAACAAATTTTCTTCCAAAAATGCCCATTTTAGATTTTATTAAAACACGATCACCGTCTATGACCTAGCACACAAGCGAATATTTTAGGGGATAAATCTATATGTAAATATTGTTGACTAATAATTCTTATTACTCATTAAGAGAGTAGACAATATGAATGGGGTTTGATTCTCTGTAGAAGTAGTGATCCATCAAAACTTCATACCTGAGAAAAAGTTCGATCAGGAAGCAAGCATCAAGAACCATCATAAGGTTGAATTCATCACTGCCAAGGAAGATCTCCTCCGAGTAGCAACTTCTCGATTCCGGCTCGCAAGCTCGAGCTTTTCTGATGTACTCTACAAATGAGCGGGTGCTTCTGGAAAGAAAGTATTTGAAGTATACCCATTTGTTCTCCTCCATCTTCTGCAAATGAGGCTTGGATCCATGGCAAAGTTGGTTGTGATAGGGGCCGATGGAGATTGTCTGAGGCTCGTAGGCCTCGGGATCGATGTCTCTGATGGCGCGGGGAACATGGAAGATTGTAAAGGTGGTGGAATCACGAGGGTTAATGGATCGGAGCTTGTCATCTATACGCTTCAGCAGGCCATCCCCTGATGTGTTTTCACCCTGCTCCATGCTTATCTTCCTTTGGACAGAGAAAAGTGCAGGGCTAGTAAACATATAAAAAATTGACAGTCAAAGGAAGCTTCCCGGAAACTTTTCAAAATTTTAAAGCGTTCATAAAATTTCGTGAAATTTGCCACGTACAGACGCATCCGTGCCAAAATATGAGTCGATAAATAATATAAGTAGGTTATTATCAATTTTTAAAATAGTTTATATTGTTAATATTTAAAATTAAATTAATAAATATATAATTATAAATAAATTTTATATCTTTACTTGCTTATAGTTTTACCCGGTTTGGGCCAGTCTCGAGTCTGTTCGAGCGAACTCCAGCCAGACTAATTTTAAGAAGCATATTATGGAGATTGAGTATGCCTAACATATAGATATTAGTTTCAGTTATGCTATAATAGAGCATGAGTTATAAGTATATACACGAAATATATAAATTTTTTTAATATGTTACAAGGATTTTATGCTTAGATCTAGGCCGTTGCGGTGTTTAGAATCCGTTTAAGATTTTCAGTGTATTTTGTTTACATATATCTTAGGAAGTTCGAACTATTGGATTATCCCTATGGGTCAGCATGATTGAGTAGCAAATTTTTACCTGGTTGAGTTTAGATTTTTGCGACCCATTTAACTTTATTGCCTCGATTCCCGTCTATATAATCACTTTTAAGGCTCGAGTCATTCTGATGTTGGATGGTCTCAATCCGAGTCTGTATATATATATATATATATATATATATATATATATATATATATATATATATATTATAAACCCACAGGTAGGCCCCACTAGGCCATGAGTTGTCGAACGTTCAGATCATGCCATGTGGCAAGATCAGAGCCGTCCATGTGATATCCCTTAACTTAGTTCCACATCTAATACCTACTTAGATAAGATCTTGTTTATAAATGAGAATGGACTATATATCTTTAACTTGGTTAACCACTTTTAAAGAAATATCTTAGCCATTACATTGCATTTTGGGTTGGGTCATTACAAATGGTATCAGAGCACTCTAGTTCCGTGTTAAATGGTGGGCTAGATTAGGGACATTGGTTAGGCTGTCGGTCACAGGTTGTAAAACCCGTGACTCAAGTCAGAGTTTTACATTAGTGAACTAGTCGGTTCAACCGTCGGTTAGAGTCGAATCAGTTTTATGAGTCGCGTGCTGAGTCGAGGTCAGCTGTAAGTTTTGAGCGATGAGGGTCAAGTATGCCTGAATATATTATGATAACATCAGAAAAATGATGAGAAATGAGTTGTCAAAGTATATGAAAGTATGCAATGTATTTTTTTATGTATTTGATCGTAGAAATAGTTTTAGGTCGAATAATGCATTAAGACGCATTATAAGGCAGTTTGGGTGGGCTATTAGTTATAGAACGTGTCATTGTGGTGTTAGGGTATATAATATATTTTATGAAATTTTTCCTTATTTTTTTGGATTTATTTTAGGATTTATTACTAGTTAGGTATTATTTTTTACTCGAGTCAGAAGCGTGTCAAGTTTTATTTACGATATCGCCACTGAACCATTTCCTCCCCCCACCGACGTTTTCTTCCCCAAACCCTCGACACCGCCACCGACACCATCCTGCTGCCAATCGACGCCGCCTAGCGCCACCGTGCCACCCCGAGCACCCCTGGCCGTCGCCCTTCCCTCTTGCGACCTTCCCCGATAGGAGCGGAGCCTAGCGCCACACATCCCATCCAGATCCAGTCACTCCACCACCAACTGCTCCTGTTTTGCCCTTTTTCGGCCAGCCGCCGCCTCTACCAATCATGTCGACATACCACCACCATTTTGTTGGCCGCCGAGTCGGTGCCAATGGTACCCCATACCACCACCATTCTATCAGTAGCTGCCGTCGGCAGTCGTTGCAGGAAAACTACCAGAAGGTCACCAGAAAACCACCAGAAACCGCTAAAAAATCGGATTTGCTGGAATTCGTCGAATCTTTCGTCAAGCTCATCCAATCAAACCTAATTAAACTTCGGATGCTGTCGAGCGCCGAATTCGAGCTCTGAGATACACGACACAACCCTAGCCATCGCCGATTGCCGACGACGTGAGGTATAATAATGTCTGATTTAATTATTTAAAATTGATAATTATTAGCACAATATGCTAGGATTGATTATTTGATATAATGAATGATTGATTGTGAATGAAGTGATGACTTGCATGATTTGCTTAATGGTGAATGGATGTCAGTAATCTAACTAAGTAAATTAAATCTGAGCCTCCTAATTGACCACAACGTAACTGAGAAATTCATAATGAAATTGGTATGAATAGGATGAGTTAGAATTATTTTTACACTGATGATTGTTGATTGTTTGATGGATGATGATTGTGTTGTGAGTATGATGTCATGATGAGTTTGATGCATCATTTAGTTAGTGGGCATTAGATTCTAGATTGATGTGTAGGTACGGAGTAGGAGCTTGTTGCATAGGCTCACAACCACGATTGGAGCTCCTACCAGGTCTGTTAAGGACTCACTATTGATTTATTGTCTCATTTTATCATGTTTTGTTTATAACAGGAAAGAGGACGTGTCGAGTGGTTGATTTATCGTATCCCACTCCACATGGGCCATTTTTTCGATCGTATTTTTCAGATTAATAACCCTTGAGGATGAGATCCATAGAGTTTGTTTTCAAAACTCAGATCTAGCTCACAATGCCTTCGGGCCTATTAGACTGAATTCCCAACCCAAGCCTATGTATATATAATTTTCGTATTTTTAGTGAGATGTATGAAGAGGGAAACCGACGGCCACGTCTTAAGATAGGGCGTGTATTTGTCAAAGCAGGCTCCAGAACTAGTGAGCATCTACTCCATTCCTGATGGATCCTAATAACTCCACCTTTGAGTTCCTCAAACCTGGAAAAATGTGGAGGTTTACTGGTACTGCTGTGTAGCACATGTCTAGACTTGTGGCATAAAAAGGGTACTGAAGGCACATGTCTGAGAGTACGCAGCCTATATTCTCAGGGCCAGGAGTAATACGGAGGATGTAGAGGGCTGAGAGGAAAGAGAATGATTTTCCCATGCAAAGAGATAGTTTAAATAACTAAGGAAAGAGAATGATATAGAAAGGGGATGCTACCGCCTAAGGTCGACAACTTCATTATTGCCCTTATGGGAGTCCTTGAGGAAGTGTATGAGATTTTTATTTAACAGGAAGGTTAGCTCTCCTGTATTAGTTTGTTATTAGTTATTTTTGGACCGGTAACGCTCATTACTGATGTCTTTTTACTATATATATAGGTGAAAACCACGAGGAGTGAGCGCTGTTGAGACTGCGGGAGAGCAACACTGAAATCGCAGAGATATGTACTTGCCGAGTGTATGTAATGGTGATGATGTGTATTGAAATGGGTAGTTTATAAAATTTAAATGAAATTATGTGAGATTATTATGAATATTTTGCATGTGAATGAGAATAGAGAATGGAAATGAACATGTGAGCTATAGAGTTTAGACTCGGATCATATGATGAAGAAGGTAAGGGTAACCGGAAACGTGATAAGAAGACTATGTTTGGATTGCGTTTGTAAATTTTGTTGTTATAAATATATATTGTTTGTTGTTGACAGGGTGGCCTCTATTGCATTTTTAAGAGAGTCTATGTTCGTTTTGTTTTTAAAATAAACTATTTTCTTTAAACTTTTTGTTTATTTACTCGTTTGTATATTATGATATACATGTAGGATAACATTAAAACCCACATATCTTATCTATGTTTCTCTGTTAAACAGTGAGCAAATATTTTTTTGTTCTTATTCAATCTATATAAGAAAGTATATAACAAGGTTAATAATTTAAATCTTAATTTAATAATTTATATTAAAAACATATTATTCAGTATATGATTCAAAGTTAGAACATTTTGCTCGAGCATATTCTAAATTATACACCATCTTTAAATATATACAAGTCATTAAAATAATTTAACACTTACCACAACAAATATAAAACCCAACAATAAAAGGGGATGAGTAAAGGGGCCCACCATCTCTTCTTCTGTTGCGCCCGACCTTGCGTTTTTGGTGGGAAAGGGTTTCCAAAGAGCAAATCTAGTGGGGCCCATTATACTGCTATTTTCTCCATCAAATTTCTTCTCTAACCAAGCAGCTAAAGTTTTCCTAAAAGGTTCTTTTCTTTTCTTTTCTGTCGTAATCCCTCTGTCCAAACAGGGCCTTAGGTAAATTTTCCAGTACTTAACCCAAGGGCTTCCGGATTCATGTCCTTTGTGTGTTAATTGAATTATAGGAATGGCTACTTCAATTGCCTACTCGTGAAGGTTTTGATCTGTATGGAATCGTTTTGATTAGTTGTCTAGAAAGAATGATTTTGCATTGGGTAAGGAACTTGAGCATGTTACAGAGTGTCTACAAAGTATGTAAGAATTATATGTTTCTTTTTTCTGTTCTTGAAGGTATTACTTTGTGTGTTAATTGAATTAAAAGAATAGCTAGTTCAATTGTCTACATGAATTCTATTTCACTAACACATTTAGAGTAATCGGATCGATCGAAACTTTAGTTTTTTCTTCAACGTTCTGGATCACATGTTAGTTTATAAATTCAATCTCTTGGAGTTTTCTAAGTTCGATTATTATTATTATTATTTTGGAAACAAACTTGGAGTTACACTTTCCAAATTACACAAACACTACATTTTTTTTAATTAGGCTATTTTCTGCTCATGAGTAGATCACTTGTCGCAGGTTACAACGCTACACATACTCTGTATCACTGCGCAACCTAAGAGCACCACAGCAGCAACGAATGACAGAACCAACCAGGGGTTGCGAAAATAGTAGTGCCTCAACATTACACACCATTTAGGTATTTGTCTACGTCAAGACTCGTCAACTTCCCTGAACGCATTGGTTAGATAATTATCATAGTAGCCGACGACAATTCCCTGGCCCATCCCGTTGAAAAGACGCGCACAACATCCTCATCGCAACCAAGCATATGCCTTATGGTCTCCTTGCATAGACTCTCCACATCCTTGGGCGTATTGATGAGATAGTCCATGAAAACCGTGTATGGAGTGAAATAGGCCGGAGCCCTTGTCAAGCACTGCTCGAATGCTACGAGGTTTCTGATAAAGGAGTTGGTTGACCCCTCAATGAAGAGGTGGGGGATCTTCAAAACCCCATTTTCAAAACTTATTTCTGGGAAGTTTACTTCATCCCTTCTTTGAAACTTGATGCCGGCCTCATGCAGCCTTGTCGCTGGAAGGAACACCACCGTGGGTGGCGGCGACAGTAACGATGGAGGCTGTATGGTGACAGAAACTTCTTTGGTTGAATTATATTATAGAGTCAAGCTACGAGTCAATTTTGAGTTGAGTTCGAGTTATAACCGAGTTAAATCGAGTCAGTGTTTTCCACCCCTACAGCCGCTGCCATTTCGGCTCGCTGCCGGCGAGTCTCCGGTCCTCCCCGACAAGCTTTCAATCCATACCCAGCTCTACACCGACGCAGCTGTAGTAGCCACCAAAGACGGCATTTTTACCGCCAATTTCCACCGTCGCCGCCACCTTTCGGGCTGTTTTTCAACACCGGCAAGCTGCCTCCAGGGGAGGCTAACCGCCCAAATTGGTTCATCTTGTCGAGATCATCATTTTGAGACCACCAATGACCACCACTGTGGCCACGATCACCACCGGCGAAGTTGCTACACTTGGTGGCTATTCTGCCCCCTTTTAGGCTATTTTCCAACTAATCGGCGGCCAGACTCCGCCAATCACCACCACCATGTTGCTTGTCTGGCGATGGTCACCGCCCACCCCGTTGGACCTGTTTGCCATCATTTGTGTCCGCTAGCTCGAGTCTTGTTCACCTGCCCACCTGCCCGCCTGCTTGCTTGTGCCCGTATTGGCATCCACCAATCCAGACCAACCCAGCCTACCCAGCCCACCGGTTTATCTAACCCAAACTGAGTTAACTTGGCCGATCCGGTTCGGTTCAGTAGTTAACCCGGTTCTGTACATTTTCAACCCATTTTTATTCATTTTTTGACCGTTTTCAGTAATTCGATAACACATCTAGTAGTTGAGGTGCATTATTTAGTATATTTTGATTTTGTGAGTGTGTTTATTTATTTATTTCTTTATTCATTATTATTATTTTTTATATGTTGTCGTTTATGATGAATGCTAATGTGATAGTTTATTATTATTATTATATTTATTAATATTATTCTTATTCATATTTACTAAATTTTATTTATTTATTTATTTATCTATTTATTCGTTGTATGTATGTTATTGTTTATTTGTATTTAATTATGTATTCAGTATTGGATAATTACAATATTATTATTATTATTATTCATGATTAATTAATATTAACTAATTAATTATTTATTTATCGAATGATTATATATTTTTTATTTAATTATTTATATGTTTACAAACACGAATATATGTGATATTTATTCGTGTTTAGTCGTGTATTTATATAATATAATGATATTATTATTTTAGGATTAGAGTATTATTATTTTTAGGTATTTTTTTACCTATTTATTCATGAGTGTATTTATTTATGTATTTATTTTTTGTTTATTTGTTATTTTCTTTATTATGTCTCAAATTATGAGCCGAATGTTTAGTTTTAGGTTTACTTAGCACTGTCTTCTTTATTAGGATTATTGATGTTGTGCCCATATACCACAAGTATCTATTATATAAAGATGTTAATATTTTACTTAGCAGTAGGTTTTGTTGTAGGTTTCAGAGTTTGAGCTTTCCGTAGATGAAATGTCATACTTAGAGCTTGGACCACAAGTCCATTTGGTCTCTTCTCAGTTTTTATTATTATAGTCTATTGTTGATTTGATTTATAAATCGTAAGACGTGTTAAGTGGTTATTTTATCGGACCCCCACTTAACACGGTCCATTTAGACTTATTTTACATTGTGATTAATAACCCTCAAGGATGAGATCCCTTGAGTCTGATTTCAAAAATAAAATCCACCGTAAGTTACCTTCGGGCCTATTATATAAATCCCTTCACAAGCATATATATGATTTCGACAACCGCGTTACGCAAGCGGGAATGTGCTAGTCAAAACGGCCTCCAGATTGGTGAGCTGGTTATTCTATTCCCGAAGGATCATGACAACTCCACCTTTGAGCTCCTCAAACCCGAAGAAGTGTGGAGGATTACAGGTATTGCAATGCAACGCATGTTTGAAGACGTATGCGTAAGAGTACTCAGCCTCTATGCTCAGGGCTAGAAATGATACGAAAGAAGTAGAGGGCTAAAGGAACCAGGAAAAGAAATTAATTCTCCCACGCAAGGGATTGTTTTAAAGTATATCAAGGCATGAGACGAATAAGAATGGGATGCTGTCTAGCCGAGGCCGACGACTCCTAATTAACGCCCTTACGAGAGATTTTATGAAGAATTATATAATTAATTTTATTTAACAAGAGCTCTCCTATGCCATTTGACTATTAGTTATTTCTGGACCAGTAATACTTGTTATTAACATTTTTTCTATTAAAATATGTAGGTCTTGTTGTAACACCCTAAATCCGGTTCTTGCTTAGGAACCAACCTGAAATGTCACTAGTCTTGATTAGGTAGGCTAACCCAAACCCAACTCCTGCGGATCTACTCTCTGTATCTCAATCGCTATGCATGGATGAATGCACAAAAATAACCTTAACATGCTACTACTTAGATGACATATCAACCAATTCACTTACCAAATAATTACGATGAAAATAGATAATATTTGTAAAATAAGGCCTACTGAGTGTCCCTTAAAAGTGTAATTAAGGGCCACCCTATCAAATCAACATGTATACGTATATATCATACATTTTCATTCACACAACTTTCTAATCTGCTGTATAATCATTTTGAAGCTTGAGTATCGACCCATCTATTCATTCTATTCACATTTGTCATCAATTCTTGGTCTTGACTTACTTGTTGTACTTATTCGATGTCTAAACATATTTATTAACATGTCATCGTTAGCAATCTTTCTACTGCAGCATACATCATATCACACCATATCATCATGTATTGCATTTCATTACATCATCCTCAAAATATTAAACATGCTATCATCTGACATGTGTGTATGCAAGAGACATCACTGCTCCTCTGTCCAAGTTGGCTCATCTTACTCATGATCATCACCTGCATATATTATAAAAACACGTCAGTAATGAGTATTATTGGTCCAAAAATATAAATAATATCAAATTGGCTATGAGTTCAAACTCATATATGAAGGAAAATATTAAAATACTTCTCATGAACTCTCTGAAGGGCACCTATTGAGGAGCCGTAGGACTGCAAACCCGGTAGCATCCCTAACTGACTGTTTTGTTGCCATTGATGCCTCTCTTGACATTTTCTCATTCCATTTACTTGTCCCTCTGGACTACTAGTATAACCTAAGCCCTCTCCTTTCCTCCATAATTCTCCTGGCCTTAACTATAAGGACTGAGTACTCTCAGGTAGTCGCCTTTAGTACCCTTTGAACCACAAGTTTAAATATGCGTTGTACTAAACAGTACCCATAAACCTCTACTTTCTCCGAATGTGAGGAACTCAAACACAGAGTTGTCAAGATCCCTCGAGATTGGAACAGCCTGCTCACGAATCCAGAGCCTACTTTGACTGACACGTGCACCCGTTCATAGTATGAACAAGTTGGTTTTCCCATCTCTCATCTCATTGAAAATTTGACAAAACTATATAGATAGGCATGGGAAGGGATTTATATAATAGGCTCGAGGGATCTTGTGGTGGATCTTGTTTTTGAAAACATACTCGAGGGATCTTATCCTCGAGGGTTATTAATCCGGAATATCGATGGATGAAATGACCTGGGTTAAGTGGGATTCAATAAAATGCTACTTAACTCGTCTTGCAAGTAATAAACAATACACAATAAAATAGAGCATAAAACAGGAAACGAGTCTTAAACAGATCTGGTAAAAGTTTCAAGCGTGTCCTTGTGCCTAGGCGACGAGCTTCTACTTCGTACCTACATAACAAGACTAAATACTAATGCCCAGTATAATTTATGAATGCTACACTCCTCATCAATCCATACAAGACAACATCTATTTACATATATTTAAATTCAAACTCTAATTCACTATTATCATCAATTAACATGCATTTAAATTTAAACCAACACCTATTTACAATCATACAATTTGCATCACAATAAAGTCAGAAAACAATTCATTATCAAATAAAATTGGATAAAATTCTATACGTAATCGTCCATCACGTGGCAACAGCGACAAGGTTATGGCTAGCTCGAATGAGGATTGTGGGGGAGAGAGAAGGGAGAAAAAGGAGAAGGGAGTTGGGTGAGGAGGATGGTGGCGGCTGGATGGTGACAATGTTGGAGGTGTGAAATAAATGTATCTCAAGGGGGAAGAAAACGAGTGTTCGGTGAGAAAAACGAATAGTCGGTGAGAAAAACGAATAGTCGGTGAGAAAAACGAATGGTCGTCTCGTAATTAAAACTTTACTCGACTCTGACTTTAGAAAAATAATACTAACATGTAATAATTTTAAAAAATCTAGAAAAATAGGGGAAATCCCATAAAACATAATACACATCACAACATTACAATGACATGCTCTATAACTAATAACCCACCCAAACTGCCTGTAACGAGTCCTAATGTGTTATTCAGCTTAAAAATAATTCTACTATCGAATAAAAATAAATAATGAAAAATCCGGCATACTCTCAAATATTTTGATAAATTATTCTTCTTCTGTCTTACTGACGTTATCATCATATATTTGGGCACACATGACTCTCATGGTTCATAACACAAGAACGGCATCGGCTCGGTACGCGTGTTCTAAAATTGACCAGACTGAATATAACGGTCGAATTGATCGGTTCAGATTATAAAACCCTAGCTTGATTCATAGTTTTATAGAAGCCATCACAGTGGAAGCCGTAGACTGAAATGGAGGCTGGTGTCGCACGGTTAGCAGAGGTATAAATGCAAATGCAACAGAGTCAAGAGGAATTTCAAAGAGAACTACGACAAATAAATAGGTGTCGGGGGAAAACGAGTAGTCGGGAAGAAGGTAAGGAGTCATCTCGTAAGGTGTTGGGAGAAGAAAACGAGTGGTCGGGGAGAAAAATGAGTGGTCGGGGAGAAAAACGAGTGGTCGGAGAGAAAAACAAGTGGTTGGGGAGAAAAACGAGTGGTCGTTTGGTAATTAAAACTTGACTCGACTCTGACTCGAGAAAAATAATACTAACTCGTAATAATTCCAAAAAATCCAAAAAATAGGGAAAAATCTCATACAACATAATACACATCACAACATTACAATGACATGCTCTATAACTAATAACCCACCCAAACTACCTATAACGTGTCCTAATGCATTATTCGGCCTAAAAATAATTCTATGATATAATTAAAATAATAAAGAAAATCTAACGTACTCTCATATATTCTTATAACTCATTCTGCTACTGTCTTACTTTCGTTATCATCATATACTTGAGCACACATGACTCTCATGGTTCATAGCACAAGACCGGCCTCGACTCAGTACGTGTATTCTAAAATTGACCTAACTAAAAATAACGGTTGAACCGACCGGTTCAGACTATAAAATTCTGACTCGAGTGACGGGTTTTACAACCTTCTCTCCTTATAAAATTTTGTTCTCGAAATTTTATATCAAAGAGGCTTTACTCTCATAGCTATCCACTAAATCTGAAATCTGAAGCGGAATGTGTGTATACTTGCCATGTCTATTGTATCCTCCAATTCTTTAGCAATTGTGGCTGTGTCCATCCCCACTGCCCATGGTGGTGCTAAAGTGGACAGGTCTACTGGTGGTGTTATCTATATTCCTCTTTGATCCAAAGTTGTTTGTTCTTCTCCTCTCATGGCAGCCATCATTCTTCTTTGATTCAGACCCCTTTGTTGTTGTCTTGGTGACTGCTGACCATTGTTTCTCTGTCCCTTCCCTTGGTTCTGTTGGCCTCTTCAATATTGCAATGGGGTAGCTGGAAGCATTAGTCATTGTGGTGGTGCCGGAAGGGCTAGCTGTTGGCCCTGAGCAGTCAAACATTCTACTACCCGATGTCATGGTTGACCACATCTAAAGCATGCATTGGTACCCGCTCTACATATTCCTCAGTGACTGCGTCCATAGTTCTGACATGTTGGGTGTCTGTTCTCTTGAACTTGTCCATCCGTGGCTCTCATTACAGTTGGAGCATCTATCTGACGTCTATATTGTATCCCCTGATCCAATTGATATTGTTGAGGGTGTTGTTGTCTCTGATCATAGTCTATGCAGGTTCAGGTAGCCAAGATTCACTCAGCTTCGCTTGCGGCTAGCATCACATCCCCAAAAGTGGCAAATCTCCTGTCCATCAGTGCTAGACGAATCTCATAGTGTAGACCTTCATAAAAGCGCTCGACTCTTCGATGTTCCATCGGCACTAAATGTAAAACCCGTGACTCGAGTCAGGGTTTTACGTTACCGAACTAGTAGGTTCGACCGTTGGTTCGAGTCGAGTCGGTTTCATGAACCGCGTGCTGAGTCGAGAACAGCCGTGAGTTATGAGCTATGAGAGTCAGGTGTAGGGGTGGGCATCGGTCGGACGGACATCGGACAAGATATTGTCCTTGTTTGTCCGAAATTTTATATGTCCGACTTGTCCGTCGGGCCCGAGCAATGTCCGTGGACGGTCCGAAATCAAAACCAAAACTTCTAAAACCCTAACCCAGAAACACTGTTCATAGGGCGCCGCCGCCGCCGCCGCAGCATCCTGCCGCCGCCTCGTGCTGCCGCCGTCCCCTGCCCTCCGCCGCCCTCACCCACCCTCCCCTTGCCTTCGCCGAACCGCCACCGTCTCAGCTCCGCCTGCCTCCGCCGGACCGCCTCCGCTCCGCCTGCACGCCTCATCTGCCTCCGTTGGACCGCCGCCATCTGCTCGTGTCTCCGCCTCCCTCTGCGCGCCGTGTGAAGATCCACCGCCGCCTCTTGCCGCCGCCCTCCCCCGCCTAGCTTGCACCGCTCCAGCCTCCACCGCCGCCTGCCTCGCCGGACCGCCACCCTAAACATCCGCCACCGCTGCCTGCCTCGTCTGCCCTGCCTCCGCCACCGGACTGCCGCCGCGGAGCCGCCGGACTCTGTCGAACCGCCGTCCGTTGCCTCCGTGTATATATCACTTAATTTATCCTAAATTTAGTTTATTTTATATCTAGGATTAATTATTATTATTTTATAAGGTTAGATTATTTATACTTGGATGATAAGGTAAAAAAATTTATTCTAACAAAATTGTGCATTGATTGAGCTATAAAAATTTGTACAATTATTTGGTGAAGGCAGTTTGCATCTTAGAAAGAATAGGTACTGTCAAAGATTGTTGGAGAATAGCTACTTATGATGTTATCTCTTTGCTTCCCTTGCTATACTTAGCATTTTGATAATTGCTGGAGAATAACAAATTTCAAAGATTGTTTTCTGTTGAGGGATACAAAGATTGAAGGATGGTGAAATTTTTGTTGAGATTAATTTATAAAATCTGGCCTGTTCTTTTTTATACCAAACTTTAGCTTGTTTAAAGTCGTAGTTTTCGAATCTGCTTTTCTTCGAAATATTTCGTTACTTGAGACGTTGGTACTTATTAAAGAATGAAACTAGTGCAATTGATTAACTGTTCACTTACACTTGCATGAGAACAGATGCTTTCTTGCAAAACAAACATCATATACTATTGGCGATATAATTGAAATTTTGAATGTTTCATCATTGGCTTTACTTGCCATCTTTTTATGTTATTTCACACAAGAGATTGTTGGGTCTTAACTCTCAAAGTATTTATAGCTTATAATAAGAGTGACTTTTATCCTATGTATGTTATTTTTTATTATTTAAGATATTAAATATCAATTTTATGTATGGACTTAATTAATTTACTGTATATTACATTTTAAAATTTTTATAAACTATAATATTAACCTTACAAATGTTGAAAATATTATATTATTGATATAAAATATCGATGTCATTCGGTCGGACAAAGAAATGTCCATGTTTGGTTTGTTTTAATTCGGTCGAATTCGGTCGGTCAAATTCGGTTGGACATACTTCGAACTTCGGATGGTCGGACCAATTCGGACGTCCGCGCCCACCCCTAGTCAGGTGTACCTGAATATATGATGATAACGTCGAGAAGATGGTGAGATATGAGTTATTAGAATATATGAAAGTATACAGTATTTTTTTTCTTTTTATATGTTTGATCGTAGAGATAGTTTTAGGCCGAATAACGCGTTAGGACGCGTTGGATTATATTCGGGTGGTTTATTAGTTACAGAGCATGCCATTTGGATGTTGTTGTGTTTGTTTTATTTTATGGAATGTTTCCATATTTTTCTAGATTTTTTTAAGAATTTATTACGAACTAGTTATTATTTTGACTCGAGTAGGAATCGAGTCAATACTTATTTATGAAACTGCCATTGAGGGTATTTTTCTCCCTCCTGACCCTTCTTCACCCAAACCCTCGCCGCCACTGTTGTGTGCTACCGCCGCCGCTACCGAAGCCGTGCTGCCGCCGATCGACGCCGCCTTGCCTTGTCGTGCCGTCACCATGCCGCCACGACCAACCCCGGCCAGCGATCGCCTGCCAACGCTCCGCCGCGACTCCACGAGGCCGCCTCGGCCGTCACCACTTCGGGCCGGATTCCGCCGCCGTCCAGGCCGCTCCGCCGCCGCTGTGACCCTGACGACCACCCTCTCGCCGTCGCCGACGTTTCCCCCATCATCCCGACCGCCGTCGAGGCCGGCCGCAGCCCCGATCGGAGCACACCGCCGTCGCCACCCATTTTTGACGCCGCCGCCGACGGCCATCGCCGCCTCGGCTGCTTTGTTTAACACCGCCATTGGACCAAGCTCGTCGAGCTGGTGCCGATAGACCCCCTGATTGCCCCGTCCCGAATCATTGCCGGAAAACCGCCGGAATCCGCTGGAAAACTGCCGACACTCACCGGAAAACCGTCGGAAAATTGGATTCGTGGGAAATTCGCCGGATCATCCGCCGAACGCACCTGGTCCAATCTGATCAGACTTCGGACGCCGCTAGGTGCCGAATTCGAGTTTCGAGCCATGAAACGGAAACCCTAGCCGTCGCCAATTTCCGACGACGCGAGGTATAATTTATTTTAACTTAATTATTTGAAAGTATTGATTATTAGAATAGCATGATAGGATTGGTGAATTGTGTGTTATAATAATATATATATAAATGTAGATTTGATTAAGGGATAAAATATGAAATTGTTTGATTGAGTGGTGCTAAAAATGGGGGCTAAGAAACAAATTAGGGTAACTAGGTAATGATTATGATCTAACGCAAGCTAGGCTAAGTAGACTTGCTAGAATTGATATAGGTTAATGTGTGTTGATTGATGAGTGATTGTGTTAGTTGTGTGCGCATGCTATAGGATGTGTGATTCATCATGCGGGCGTTAGTTTTTCGCTTGATTGTGTAGGTACGGTGTAGGAGCTCGCCGCCTAGGCGCGTGGACCCGTTTGGAGCTTCTACCAGGTCCGTTTAAGACTCGTTCTCTGATTTACGCTACTCTCTTGTGTATTTGATTTATTATGTGCAGGACGAGTTAAGTGGCATTTTATCGGATCCCACTTAACTCGGGCCATTTAGCCAACGATTCTTCAGATTAATAACCCTCGAGGATGAGATCCCTCGAGTTTGTTTTTGAACTTCAGATCCAGCTCACGTTGCCTTCGGGCCTATTGTATAAATCCCAACCTAGACCTTTATATATGTATAGTTTTCATGTTTTCAGTGAGAGATTGAATGAGGGAAATCCGACTGCCGTGCTACGCGAGCGGGCACGTGTGTGTCGATAGTGGGCTCTGGAATGGTGTGCGGGCTATTTCATTCCCGAGGGATCCTGACAACTCCACCTTTGAGTTCCTCAAACCCGGAGAAGTGTGGAGGTTCACGGGTACTGCATTGCAGCACATGTCTAGACTTGTGGTTTCAAAGGGTACTGAAGGCGACTGCCTAAGAGTACTCGGCCTTCGTGCTCAAGGCTAGGAGTAATATGGAAGGTGCAGAGGGCGGAAAGGAATGAGATTTGATGTGAGAAGCAATAGAGAAATGGCCGAGGCATGAGAATGTGAAAGATAGGGGGACGCTGTCGAGCCGAGGGCGACGGCTCCCGTATGTGCCCTGATGAGAGTTCTTGAGGAAGTATATAGTTTTGATTCAACAGGAGAGTTTGCTCTCTTGTGCCAGATTGATATTAGTTATTTTCCGGGCCGGTAACACTCGTTACTGACGGTTTTTCTATATATATGTAGGTGAGGAATGCGAGCGATGAAAGCTGTCGGGACTGCGGAGGAGCAGCACAGAACCGCACACACATGTACCTGCCGCGTGTAACGTATCATGACGGTGTGTTATTATTATGTAAATGATAATTTTGATGTGTTTGCTTGAGTGATTTACTTGTTATGAAACGAACGGATAAATATGAATGAGTAGGGAGCCTTGGAGTTCAGACTCGGCTCAGGTAAAAACGAATGAGATAATTGTTGAATGTCATGGTAGATTAGTATGTGTTACCGTATTTTTATAAAATTGTATATATTTTCTTTTGGTTTCTCATTTATTATTTTGTCTTGTCTTTGCTTGTACATCATAGCATGCATGTAGGACTACGTTAGAACCCACACATCCCATCCATGCATTTCATGTTTGCATCTCCATCTTGAGACACTGAGGGCAGATCCGGGTCGGCTTAACCGAACCCAGTAGATTAGCGAACGGTTCAGTCGCCGGTGACATTTCCGGGTCGGTTCACGGGTGAGCCGAAACGGAGTGTTACACTAAATCTGGTGCAAATATTTTTGATGCTCTGAATCTGGCCTCATACTGTGCCACACTCATGGGTCCCTGTCTAAGTGTTAGAAAGTCACTTTCCTTCCTCTTCCTTACATGAAAAGGAAAATATTTTTCATCAAACTCATCTTTGAATTCGTCCCATGTCACATCCTAAGGTTGTCTTCCTGTAAATGTGGAGGTCATGAGTGAATCCTACCATATTCTGGCCTCATCTTGTAACGCTCATGCAAAAATCTGTATGCGATGCTCCATCGGACATGCCATGCTTCCTAATATGCCAATGGCTGATGAAATCCATAAGAAAGCTTCTTCTGCATCTAGTTTTCTTGTGAATGGGCGTCCTCCATTCTCCACGAACATCACATATCGCCACAATTCGAGATTTCTATCACCTGCTGATTTGTTTGATCCTTCTCCAATCTCGAATTACGGAAATGGAAACACTGCCCCTACTGGAGTATTACCAAACCCTGGGGTGCCTATCAGTCCAGTGTCATTTCCACTAGGTCCACTTCCCTTTGTACCCCTTTCTGCTTGAAGTGGGATGACCAGTGGAATTGTTGTAAGAGTGGTCCCCTGATGTAGCGATGGCAGAGGAGGCGGCAACAGAGGGTCCATGGGAACTGTAGGCTCCCCCGTGCCTCATCATCCACAGCTATTCTCTTCTCTGTTCGTGCTACGACGAGAGCTATTTGTCATAGTTCTCTTCGAAATTCCTCCTGACTCTGTTGCATTTGCATTTATATCTCTGCCAACCGTACGACGCCAGCCTCCGTTTCAGTCTACGGCTTCCACTATGGTGGCTTCTATAAAACCATGAATCGAGCTAGGGTTTTATAGTCTGAACCGATCAGTTCGACCGTTATATTCAGTCTGGTCAATTTTAGAACATGCGTACCGAGCCGAGGCCGTTCTTGTGTTATGAACCATGAGAGTTATGTGTGCTCAAGTATATGATGATAACGTCAGTAAGACAGAAGCAAAATAAGTTATCAAAATATTTGAGAGTATGCCGGATTTTTCATTATTTATCTTTATTCTATGGTAGAATTATTTTTAAGCCGAATAACGCATTAGGACTCGTTACGGGCAGTTTGGGTGGGTCATTAGTTATAGAGCATGTCATTGTAATGTTGTGATGTGTATTATGTTTTATGGGATTTCCCCCTATTTTTCTAGACTTTTTAAAATTATTACATGTTAGTATTATTTTTCTAAAGTCAGAGTCGATTCAAGTTTTAATTACGAGAGGACCATTCGTTTTTCTCACCGACTATTCGTTTTTTCACCGACCACTCGTTTTCTTCCCCCTTGAGATATATTTATTTCACACCTCCAACATTGTCACCATCCAACCGCCACCATCCTCCTCACCCAACTCCCTTCTCCTTTTTCTCCCTTCCCTCTCCCCCACAATCCTCATTCAAGCCAGCCACAACCTTGTCGTTGTCGCTGCATGACTGACAATTAGGTATAGAAATTTATCCAATTTTTTATTGTTTTATGATTTTAGTGTGATTGTAAATAGGTGTTGATTTAAATTTAAATGCATGTTAACAGATGATAATAATGAATTAGAGTTTGAATTTAAATGCATGCAAATATATGTTGTCTTATATGGATTGATGAGGAGTGTAGCATTCTTGCAAATATAATTTAGCCTTGTTGTGTAGGTATAAAGTAAGAGCTCGTTGCCTACATGCGTGGACACGCTCAGACTATGTACCAAGTCCGTTAGGACTTGTTTCCTATTTTATGCTCTATTCTATTGTGTGTTGTGTTAATACTTGCAGGACAAGTTAAGTGGCATTTTATTGAATCCCACTTAACTTGAGTCATTTAATCAATCAATCTTCCGAATTAATAACCCTCGAGGATGAGATCCCTCAAGTTTATTTTCGAAGACAAGATCCACCATAAGTTGCCTTCAAGCCTATTATATAAATCCCTTTGCAGCCTAAATATTGTTTTATCAAGTTTTCAATGAGGCGAGAGATGGAAAAACTGACTCGCACGTACCACGAGAGGGTGCACGTGCCAGTTAAAGCGGGCTTTGTATTAGGAAGTGGGCTGTTCCAATCTCGAGGGATCCTAACAACTCCCATTTTGAGTTCCTCACATCCGGAGAAACGTAGAGTTTTATGGATACTTTTTAGTACAGCGCACGTCCGGAATTGTGGTTCAAAGGGTACTAAAGGCGATTGTCTGAGAGTACTCGACCTTCGTGCTCAAGGCCAGGAGAATTATAGAGGAAATGAGAGGGCTTAGAATATATTAATAGTCCCAAGGGACCAGTAAATAAAATGAGAAAATCAGCAGCAGTATAACAGTCAATTCAGGATGCTACCGGGTTGCAGCCCAGTGGCTTCCCAGTAGGTGTCCTTCAAAGAGTTCACGAGAAGTATATGAATGTTTTCTTTCATATGAGAGTTAGCTCTCATAGCCAATGTGATATTAGTTATATTTTGGACCAGTAACACTTGACGTGTTTTTATAATATATGTGATAATTATGAGTAGGATGTACCAGTCTGGACATAGGAGGAGCAATGATGTCTCTTGTACACACACGTCCAAGTGCGTCGACTGAATGTTTGCTTTGGCTGTTTTAATTGTTTGTAATGTTCTTATGAAAAAAATGAAATACTTATGATGAAGATTGTCGTAAATAGAAATGAATGGTGATAATATGATTTGAAATAGGTATTAGTGTGCAAATCGAATGATAAAAGTGAAATGTGAAAAGAATGAACAGGTGGCTTGAGACCCAAAACATAGAATATTTTGAGGTGATTGAATTAAATATTTATGTGAAAGATATGAAGCAATGAATATATAATATATAATTATACATGATGTATATAATTTTGTCGATTTTCATCGAAATTATTTTGGTACGCAAATTGGTTGTCATGTCATCCATGTAGCAGCATGTTAGGGTTCCGTGCATTCATCCATGCATAGCAATTGATATCTTCCATCTCGAGACGCCTAGAGTAGATCCGCAAGGTTGGGTTCGGGTTAGCCGACCTAACTGGGACCAGTGATATTCCGGTTCTATTCTTGAGCATGAACTAGATTTGGGGTTACAGCTCTTGCTACGGTGGCTTACTAAGCCTGGCTCATTGGGATTTCCTAGCAGCGAGACACCGTCTTGCTGTGAACGTGAGTAGGGCTAGCTTGTGTGGGTGAAGGAGGTGATGGAGTCCTGTTCCAAGTACTTCAAGTTCTTAACATGATTACCCCTACTCACTGATCCAATCCTCAAAGACAACAAGGACAGAAATATATACCTGCCAGCTGGACTTGGAGTAGTCTTTGCACACACATCACATATGAAAATATCTTCAAACTGAATCGACCAAGAGTTTGCTCTGATACCAAAAACTATAACGCCCCAAATCTGGTTCATGCTCGGGAACCGAACAAGAATGTCACAGGTCCCTGTTAGGTCGGCTAACCCGAACCCAACTCTTGCAGATCTACTACATGGATGACATGTCAACCAATTCACATACCAAATAATTACGAACAAAATCTATAAGATTTGTAAAATAAGACCGACTGAGTCTCCCTTCAAAAGTGCAATTAATGGCCACGTTGTCAAATCAATATGTATATGTGTGTGTGTGTGTATATATATATATATATCATACATTTTCATTCATACAACTTTCTAATCTATTGTATAATCATTCTAAAGCTTTGGTCTTGACCCACCTGTGCATTCTATTCACATTTCTCATCAATTCTGGGTCTTGACTTATTTGTTATACTTATTCAATGTCTAATCATATTTATTAACATGTCATCGTTAGCAATCTTTCTATTGCAGCATATATATATATATATATATATATATATATATATATATCATACATTTTCATTCATACAACTTTCTAATCTATTGTATAATCATTCTGAAGCTTTGGTCTCGACCCACCTGTGCATTCTATTCACATTTCTCAATAATTCTGGGTCTTGACTTATTTGTTATACTTATTCAATGTCTAATCATATTTATTAACATGTCATCATTAGCAATCTGTCTATTGCAGCATAAATCATATCACACCATATCAAGCGTGTGTGTATGCAAGAGACATCATTGCTTCTCTGTCCAGGCTGGCTCATCCTACTCATGATCGTCACCTACATATATTATAAAAACACGTTAGTAACAAGTGTTACTATAAAACCCAAGACTAGAGTCAGGGTTTTATAGTTTTGACCGGTCGGTTCGACTGTTATTTTTAGTCTGTTCAATTTTAGAACGTGTGTACCGAGCTGAGCCGGTCTTGTGTTATGAACCATGAGAGTCATGTGTGCCCATGCATATGATGATAATGTCAATAAGACAGTAGCAGAATGAGTTATTAGAATATATGAGAGTACGCTAGATTTTATTTATTTATTTTAATTAGATCGTAGAATTATTTTTAGGCCGAATAATGCATTAGGATGCTTTACGGACAGTTTGGGTGGGTTATTAGTGATAGAGCATGCCAATGTAATGTTGTGATGTGCATTATGTTTTATGAGATTTTTTCCTATTTTTTAGGATTTTTCGGAGTCGAGTCAAGTTTTAATTACGAGACAACCACTCATTTTTCTCCCCGACAACTCGTTTTTCTCCCAAACCACTCGTTTTCTTCCCCGACCACTCGTTTTCTTCCCCGACCACTCATTTTCTTTCCCCGACCACTTGTTTTTTTCCCCTGACATCTATTTATTCCAAACCTCCAACGCCGTCACCATTAGTCGCCACCATCCTCTTCACCCAACTCCCTTCTCCTTTTTCTTACTTCCCTTTTCCCCAAGATCCTCACTCGAGCTGACCACAACCGATGATTAGGTATATAATTTTATCCTATTTTATTTGATAATGAATTATTTTATGACTTTATTGTGATGCAAATGGTGTGATTGTAAATAGGTGTTGGTTTAAATTTAAATACATGTTAACAAATGATAATAGTGAATTAAAGTTTAAATTTAAATGCACATAAGTAGCTGTTACCTTGTATGGATTGATGAGGAGTATAGCATTCATGCATTATACTGGGCGTTCGTATATAGTCTTGTTGTGTAGGTACAGAGTAGGAGCTCGCCACCTAGGCCGAAGGACACACTCGGAGCTTCTACCAGGTCCGTTTAGGACCTGTTTCCTATTTTATGCTCTATTCTATTGTGTGTTGTGTTAATACTCGCAGGAGTTAAGCGGCGTTTTATCGTATCCCACTTAACCGGGGTCATTTAATCCATCGATCTTCTGGATTTATAACCCTCGATGATGAGATCCCTTAAGTATGTTTTCGAAAACAAAATCTACCATAAGTTGCCTTCGGCCTACTATATAAATCCCTTCCCAGACCTATATATAATTATATTAAGTTTTCAGTGAGACGAGAGATAGGAAAACCGACTCGTATGTACCATAAGCAGGTGCGCGTGCCAGTCAAAGCGGGCTTTGGATGAGTGAGCTGGTTGTTCCAATCCCGAGGGATCGTCACAACTCCCATTTTGAGTTCCTCACACCTGGAGAAACATGGAGTTTTACGTGTACTGTTTAATACTGTAACGACCCGGCCATTTTTAACAATATTGTGGGCCTTGTTGGCCAGGTGTTACCAAAATAAAACTACTAAATAATGGTTCATTAATTTTTTTTTCAATGATTACTTAGGTTTATTAGGGAGTCCACTAATTCCCTAATGACATACCCTATTGGAGAAAAATAAATATTGGACTCTTCAACAAGGTACTTGAGTCATAAGATGTGAGCTTTTGGGAAACCTTGCTCTGATACCACCTGTAACGACCCAACCCAAAGTGCAACGTAATGGGCTAAGTCATTTCTTTAAAATGGGTACCCCGAAAGTTAAAGATCTATAGTCCATTCCCACTTATAAACATGATCTTCTCCCAGTAGGTATTAGATGTGGGACTAAGTTGAGGGATCTCACAAGTACAGCGCATGTCCGAACATGTGGTTCAAAGGGTACCAAAGGCGATTACTTGAGAGTACTCGGTCTTCGTGCTCAAGGCTAAGAGAATTATGGAGGAAAGGAGAGGGCATAAGATATATAAGTAGTCCCGAGGGACCAAAAAATGAAATGAGAAAATGCCAATAAAGGCATAAGCAGTAGCAGAGTAGTCAGTTCAGGATGCTATCGGGTTTGCAGCCTAGTGGCTCCTCAGTAGGTGCCCTTTAGAGAGTTCACAAGAAATATATGAATGTTTTTCTTCATATGAGAGTTTTCTCTCATAGCCAGTTTGATATTAGTTATATTTTTGGACCAGTAATGCTTGTTACTGACGTGTTTTTATAATATATGTAGGTGATGATCATGATCACACATATCAGATGATAGAATATTAATGTTTTGTTTATGTTGTCATTATATTGAGAATGATGTGATATAATGCAACGTATAATAATATGATCGTGATATTATAATTTGAAACAGAAATTAGTGTGCTAGTCAAATAATAAATGTGAAATGTGAATAGAATAAACAAGTGGGTCGAGAGCCAAAGAACAGAATATTTTGAGGTGACAGAGTTAAATATTTATGTGAAAAATATGATGCAATGAATGTATATTGATGTATATAATTATACATGTTATTTTGACAGGGTGACCCCCTTAATTGCAGATTTAAGGGAGACTCTGTCCGTCTTATTTTACAAATTTTATCGATTTTCATCGAAATTATTTTGGTATGCAAATTAGTTGTCATGTCATCCTTGTAATAGCATGTTGGGGATCCATGTATTTATCCATGCATAGCGATCGACATCATCCATGTAGATCCGCATGGGTTGGGTTCGGGTTAGCCTATCTAACCGGGACCAGTGACATTTTGGTTCGGTGCCGAAGCGTGAACCAGGCTTGGGGTATTATAGTTACTGGTCCAAAAATGTAACCAATATCAAACTGGCTATTAAAGAAAATTCTCATATGAAGGAAAACATTTATATACTTTTTGTGAACTCTCTGAAGGGCACCTACTGAGGAGCCGCTGGGTTGCAGACCCGGTAGCATCCCCGATTGACTGTTCTGCTGCTATTGATGTCTCTCTCAACATTTTCTCATTTCATTTTCTGGTCCCCCAGGACTACTAGTATATCCTAAGCCCTTTCCTTACCTCTATAATTCTCCTAGCCTTTAGCACAAAGCCCAAGTAGTCTCAGGCAGTCCCCTTTAGTACCCTTTGAACTACAAGTCCGGACATACGATATACTAAACATTATCCGTAAACCTTTACGCTCTCCGGGTGTGAGGAACTCAAACGCAAAGTTGTCAAGATCCCTCGGGATTGGAACAACCGCTCACTAATCTAGAGCCTGCTTTGACTAACACGTGCGCCCGCTCATGGTATGTGCAAGTCGGTTTTCCTATCTCTCGTCTCGCTGAAAATTCGATAAAACTATACAGATAGGCTTGAGAATTAATTCATTACTACTATATGTACTTACACTAGTAAAAAAATAGTCTTTTGCAACCGCAAAATGTTGTTGCTAAAGACTTGTTTCTATTTGCAACCGGATTTGCGACCACATTTTGCTGTTGTAGAAGACAAGGTAACTAATAAATTTTGTGATCGGAATACTCGCAGTTGCAAAATTTACAACTGCACAACGGTTGTAAATTATGCAACCACTTGACAACAGTGCAGTAATTGAAAGCTTGCAATTGCTTTGCAACCGGAAAAGCGGTTGCAAATTTTGCAATGCAATTCCATTTTAAATTGGTTGCAAAATTTAAAAATATAAACAAATAATATTATTTGCAACTGTTTTTTCATCACAAAGTGGTAGCAAATTTTTTTATAAAATAAAAACATTATTTGCAACCACAATTCCATTGTAAATCAATTGCAAAATTTAAAAAATATTAATAAAAAATATTAATTTTCAACGACCATTTTAATTGAAAAAATTGCAATAATAAATCCAGTGAAACACAATTTTGACTGTACAAACCATACATAGTGACAATTTTGTAACACCTTAATTCAGCTCAAAGCAACGAACCAAATTATGATATTATAATCTTACAACTAATCGTTTGGCTATTGCATACAAACATTAAAGAAATTGATATCAACCCTCCTGGAGGCTTAGGATAGGTGCCTTACTAGGGTTTCATAGAATGTGTGGAGCATCATACTGTATAGGACGGATCTTACACTTTAAATTCCTAAATGCCACCCCTAGCTACAATAGAGGCAACACCTCCTCTGTGACCATGAGCAGTGACTTTAAGAATGCAATGATCACTCTAAACTACAAAATAGGTGCACTCCATTGCAATTAAGGTGGAAGTCATGACATGCTCCAATTCTTAATCTTAGTTTCAGTGATTAGATTAGGTAATTTAATTTCTTAATGCGGTTGAGTGTGATGCAATAAAGTAAATACCGGGTCATGGTTACTTGTTCCGCATACACCGTAATGAACGTAATTAAACTTAGGTCATCATCAAATGCTAAGGAATCAAACCCTAATATTTGGACTTTACATGGGCTTTTCATGCAAAAGACTCGTGTGCTCCTCTTACCTGCGTTTCTCTACACCCACACATAGTTGCATCAAATACATTTTATGCACCTGGAATATTTCATCGTGGAGTTCCAGAATTTTTAGGCTTATAAATCTTGTGTACAATGGTTAGCTTTTACCCCAAAGTTCAATTGATCCACAACAAAGTAATAATATGAATATAATAAGTTAAACACAAGGGCAAACAACATGTCTTAACCCAATCCAGAATTCATACATAGGTCATAAACAAGTTAAAGGCTCATGCCATTAGATATAGTCACCCAACCTTCATAACATAACAAAACATTAAAAGGGCCCCCGCCACCACCATTGAGCCGCTGATCTTCACACTTAGGTTGGCCAATGCCAAAGAACCTCACCTACATATATAAAGGAAAAATGTCAGTTTGCATACTGGTATGAAATAACTTCCGGTAAAAGCAATACTGGCAATTGAGTATACCATTGCCAATGAAAACTTAGAAACTTTAGAAAGTGCTTCACATGGCAGAAGCAACATAAACATAATTCGTACAGGTTGGCCACATGTATGGCAACTTCATAAACATACTCACATGAAAGCTTACACCACCCACAACTTCCATATAACATCTTTCATGTTACTCAGATGAATAAGGAACTATTAGGTTAGTGCTACAAATTCCAGAAATGTGTTGTTACACAATACCCTCGTACATTACACTACCTTAGGGTTTAAAAGAGTACTTGTGCCGTCCATAATACCCATATAATTCTTTCATGTTCATAAAATTGTAAACTCTCATATACTTATATAGTAAACTTTGGTAGAGTCTTTATAATAGTTTTTGGAGCTTATCTTTGAAAAACTATTAAGGGATTTCAGCCTTGAAGTTTTATTAAATTTGTAAAAAATTCGGCTAAATGGTCCAACATAAGATGGATCTCATAAAACGTCGCTGACTTTGTCCTACATTTAAAATACAATCAAACTCGACACTTAAGGAGTCAAGCAAAGACGAAGCAAAGGAGAGTCATATGGATCTAGATGGGTGAAGCTCCGTGTTCTAGACAGACGAGCTCACCCCATGTATCCCAACAAAAAGATGGAATAGAACCTGAATTAGACTTGGATCACATCGATACGCACATCGAGGCAAAGCCTCAACACATGCACAACACAGAAGACAGATTCACAACTTAATTACTAGCTTAATTGAGTGTTAACCTTCATTAGGTAACTTACTTAGGGTTTAGTATTACATGTACACTTAGTTGTAAAGGTCCAAACTTAGGTTTTAATCAAACGGACCTAATTGGATGATTTTTAAGATAGGCCAAATGATGTTGAAATGCGCTAAAATTCTAACATACGGGCCCTTACACATTAAGACTTAAGTGTAATTTTACCAAGGGTTGGGCTATGAGACAATCATGGTGAAGAAGGCCCACTAAGGTCTGGCTTATGGTCCTGGGAACTATATTTCTGGGCACCACACCAATTTTGCTAAAAGTTGTTCATAAGGTTGGGGACTCTAAATAGGTCAGGATAAGTGGGTGAACTTAGACAATACCATGGGCTTGAGCCCAGACTCCATCTTGTTGGGTTTGAGTGGGCTCGTCAAGGGAAGGTCTTGGCTAGGTCATTTTTGGAGCCGCTATGACCTATTGGACTTGAGAAATTTATAACTCGGAATCTAGTTATCCAAAAGCTCTCAAATTTAAATAGGTTGTTACTGGGACATACCATAAGGTGTGGTATGAATTTTAGATAATTCCAAAACTATTTGACTAGGTTTTAGGATTTTACATTTGGATCTACAGAACTGGGCTTTCACCCTGTTTTTCTTTGCACTTTGGAAAATTGATTAATCCACCTAGCTAAATGATTTTTAATTGATCGCAAAAGTTATATATTTTCAATAGACAATTAGTAAGTCCAACTTAATTTTTACAGATTTTATAAGCCACTTTTAAATAGCTCATTACTGAGCACAAACACTTATTATGGCAACACAGACATGCAACACAATAGAAACACCAATCACTTAGGGGTTTTGTCCAAGCCTTTAAAGTGGTTATTTTAGTGAGACAATTTTACTGGAGAAAGATAACACATATACATCCTGTTGGAAAATATACACTCCAGCGAAAACAACCCATAAAATATTTCCCCTACTCGATGAAATGAATAGGAGACACCCAAGATAAAAATGGATGGAAACTTTCCTCCCAATTTAGAGAAAAGAAAACCAACCTACTCGATCAACTTTGATTAAGAAATCTCTTACAATCAAGTATCAAAATAAAATTTGAGAAAACTCGCCTATCTAAATCAGATCAATAACAAGATCTGAAAGATACAATTCTTGAGAAATTGAGAAAAATATCATACACCTCAAATGAAAAATGGATCAATCTCACACCCTGGATTACGACCCCACTTCAACTTGAGATGATGAAAAACTTCTCCAAACTCTCCCCTTTTGAGTGAAACCACTCCCCGTTATATGTGGAAAAACTCTACCCAATACATGTAGAAAATTCTACCAAAGTGTGAAAAACTTCACCCCAATAAAAGTAGAAACTCTACTCAAATGTGGAAAACTCCACCCAAAAGAGTAACACTACTCCCAATTACAATCCACAGACAAAGGTAGAGAAAGAAAAGAAATTAACCACCGTTGATCTTGTCGAAGAACCCGAAGTCATATCTTCACCTCACAACAAACAATTTCACTTTCTTCTCCCACATGCACTACCAATAGTAACCTTGTCTAGATCTGTAATCCCACAAGTCTCCCCTAAAGGAGAACACTCCATGGAACTTCCCCAAAGGGAAAACACATCGAACACATACCTCTAATCACATATTTATAGACTAGAGATATGAATACCACTTGGAAGTGAAGAGCCAACTCCAAACACTACTTCTTGAGCATTGGAATCCTCACTAATGAGTCTCTTCACGTATTCCACAAATTCTCATCGAATTCGTCGTACCTCTTGGTTTATCTTCATGTCTTCACAACTTTCAATGTGACTGAACGCTTTCTCATGGGAGGGAATATCTCAACAATTCTCCCCTTCCCGAGCATGAGAAACACCTTGGAAAAATTTCCACACATGTGCATCCTTGCTTCCATCAATCACAACACAACCCATCGATAACCAAGGTGCATACAAGCATACTCAAGTCAGCTCGATTACGGGTCCTTGACCCACCTGCCTGAAAATGCTACACCTCATTAGCATCAATCGGCCTTACCACTTTCTTGAATGTGACTCGTCATGCCTCTTTGACACAATTCCCTTTACAGATTTTCTCAATTAGCAACTGTCTACCCTCTGGCTCGAACAGTGCACCCACCTGGGAGAAAACCCAAAACTGAGGTTGGAATACGCACCATAGGAACAATTCATCAAACATTGCTCCGCACACTCTCCCGTACTAACATTCAACTTGGAAATGGGAAGATCTAACAACTTGATCAGCCCCAAGCTCCTGAACTTGTCCTCCTCACCGTATTCGGCATCGCTACACTTCGCCATCCTAGTCAGCTGAGTGCCAAGCAAGCACTTGCACTCAGACAGCCCATTACAACCGCAGTGAGAGAAGAAGTGATAGGGGATCCGAGGTTTGTTCCACACCAGGTCCCAAACCACCGTCACTAGTAGCCATGTCCGTTGCTCCAGTATGCAGGACCTGTTGAGCTGGAACCTTCATATCAAGAAAGAGTTGGAGACCGATATGGTGCACCAACATTGTCGACCATACCACATGAGGAGGAAAAAATTTTAACGCATCTCCCCTAACGACTCATGTGCAATGTTCTCTATTTCCCCTGATTAGGACTTCTAGCACATCTCCCATACTCGTATAAAAGATACACTTATGCTAGCATAGCCTAAAGGTCATCTAGACAACATATACGAGTAGGTCTTGATCATGATCATGGAGTACATCACTCCCGTTGAGTGCATCATCCTCAACGTCCTCTACGTGACCATCGACTTCACCATCTGCAAGTCAATCCGGATGTCATAGGAGGTCGACCGCTCCCACGACCAAACACTCTCCATCAAAGAAGACAAGAGCAAGACGGGACTCCATCACCTGAGTCGCCGACATCAAGACAGCGACCTCCGTCCCTGTGGTGATGCTCAACAAGCCATTGTTCAGCTACACCTTCACAGATCTCCCCTCGGCAACCTCCCTCTTCAATCGAGAAGCTCACTCTTGCCAAAGGCCACACTTGAAAAGGCGGACATGCACTTGCCGGCCATTTGTCAAGCTAGAAGAAGTAGCTATCCCAATGAGAACAATAGCAAAAGTGAAATGATCAGGTCTCACACCTGCATACACCATCCTGCACCAAAAGCTCTAAACTTTGGAGTAGGAAAACTGTAAATACCCAGCGATCACAGCATTCCGTGACACTGTATCCCTCACTGAGCATTTGCAGAAGAACACCTCTGCATCGGAAACCTTCCTATATCTGATCAAAGCTGTGAGGAACACGTTCATCAGAAACACGTTCGACTCGAACCCGACCTTCACAACCAGCACAAGCACCTGGTACGCACCGCTCGCATCCTCCGACCATCGCAGCCCTGCCGGCTGTTGTTTCCGGCTGTTGCAGCCACGCTCGCTACGGCACAAACACCTTGGCCGCCAACAGAAACTAAGACGAGTTGGTTTGCCACCTTAGCACCACCGACTTTGGCCTGCCAGCAGCAGCAACATAACTGCGCCGCCGTCGCGGACCCGCATGTCTGCTCATCGCGGCCTTGCTTGGCTGCCCGTCGCGACTCCGCTTGATCGTTGTAGCGTTTGCAGCAGCAGACCACCGGCCGCTGGCTCCCCTTGGCCACTGTAGTGCCGGCCGATCATTGGACGTCGGTCTGCAGCAACAGGATCTCTAACCGCCCAGTTGCGCTTGCAAATCACCTAGCCGCCCATCGCGGCTACACCTGGCCACCATCGCGGGCTGGTTCGCATGAACGTGGCCCCCAGCCACCCTGGCCATAGGCGCCTGCACCGCCTCCTTCGCCGATGGCGACCCCGGCCTCGCTGGTCACCAGCCACCCGCCTGTCGCGGACTGGGTTGCTTCCAGGTGGCCCCCAGGCTTCTCCGCTGGCCACCCCTCAGGCTTTTGGCAGCCAGCCAATGGCTCCTCTCTTAGCCACCGGCCCCAGATCTTGGCCAATGGTTGCAGAATGCAGCTTCGGCTCTTATCTGCTGGTCACTAACTGCTAGCACCAGATCCAAAAACAAACGGGCCGCTCTCACGGCTCCTTTGCTGGCCTCCGATCGAGCGCAAGGTTTGCCACCACTGTGGCTCGCCGGCAATGGGTTGCCAGCCTCTCACTGTCGGCTGCCGGCTCCGCTCTCAGCTCGCTGACCGCCACTCCTTCGTGCATTTGTCGCTGCAAACACTGGAATACAGCTACCGCTTGACCGATGCGACTCCGACTGGTCACCCCCCGCGGCTCCTCTGTTGGCTGCCGCTGTCTCGGGCTCTAGTTGCGGATCTAAATTGGGCCGCATGTCACAGCCCAGACGGCTGCAGGATTGGGTCGCCTGGTCGCGGCCCTCAGCCTCCATGGCTGCAGGAGCGCATGAGCTACCATCGCAGCCCCCGGATTCCTGGCTCCGCTCCTCCATGCCGGCCAGATGCCAGCGGCAGCCAGCTTGCTGCAGGTCACCGCTTCACCGACCACCATAACATGAACCTCCATAGGTCATGAAACCACAGCTCCACAAACCAAAGCATGATCCAAAATATGAACCAAAGCTCTCATACCACGTGTTGGGAAATATACACTCCAGCAAAAACAAGCCAGAAAATATTTCCCCTACTCGATGAAATGAATAGGAGACACCCAAGATAAAAATGGATGGAAACTTTCCTCCCAATTTAGAGAAAAGAAAACCAACCTACTCGATCAACTTTGATTAAGAAATCTCTTACAATCAAGTATCGAAATAAAATTTGAGAAAACTCTCCTATCTAAATCAGATCAATAACAAGATCTGAAAGATACAATTCTTGAGAAATTGAGAAAAATATCATACACCTCAAATGAAAAATGGATCAATCTCACACCTTGGATTACGACCCCACTTCAACTTGAGATGATGAAAAACTTCTCCAAACTCTCCCCTTGTGAGTGAAACCATTCCCCGTTATATATGGAAAAACTCTACCCAATACATGTAGAAAATTCTACCAAAGTGTGAAAAACTTCACCCCAATAAAAGTAGAAACTCTACTCAAATGTGGAAAACTCCACCCAAAAGAGTAACACTACTCCCAATTACAATCCACAGACAAAGGTAGAGGAAGAAAAGAAATTAACCACTGTTGATCTTGTCGAAGAACCCGAAGTCATATCTTCACCTCACAACAAACAATTTCACTTTCTTCTCCCACATGCACTACCAATAGTAACCTTGTCTAGATCTGTAATCCCACAAGTCTCCCCTAAAGGAGAACACTCCATGGAACTTCCCCAAAGGGAAAGCACACCGAACACATACCTCTAATCACATATTTATAGACTAGAGATATGAATACCACTTGGAAATGAAGAGCCAACTCCAAACACTACTTCTTGAGCATTGGAATCCTCACTAATGAGTCTCTTCACGTATTCCACAAATTCTCATCGAATTCGTCGTACCTCTTGGTTTATCTTCATGTCTTCACGACTTTCAATGTGACTGAACGCTTTCTCATGGGAGGGAATATCTCAACACATCCAAGCATACAAAATACTGACACAAAACAGATTCTACATGAGGGTGTAAAAATTGGGAAAATGGGTAGCTAGGTCACAGTGACCACGAAAGTTGCTACCTTTCGCCAAGTTTTGCACCCAAACTTGTGCATGCAAGACATAACAAAAGAAATCATCAACATGAATGCTGTCAATCTATCTCTTATGAACACAGAATGACCAAGATCATGCAAAATGGCACACGAAAATGAACGATATCATTTTTACACTAAAGCAGTGCATGCATGCCACCACAAATCATTCCAAATGTCATAACTATTTTTATATTCATGAAAATGACATGATTCCTAAGCCTACATACTGCTAACAAGCAAGGATACATGAAAAAAATGTCAAAAAATTCAAACGAATGTAAACATAGGAAAGCAACACCAAACGATCGGCAGCCAAGAGGTAAAGAGAGAAGATTTACCTCAAGGAGATGAGTCTCCTGTTAAATAAAATCTTCATCTATACTTCTACATTAGAAACACTCATAAAGGCACTAATCAGGAGCCGTCAACCTCGGCTTGACAGTATCCTATTCTGACTCATCAAATGCCTCAACATTTTCAAACTATCCCACACTCGAAAAAATCAATTATCTTAGAGCCCTCTACATCTTTCTTATCACTCTTGACCCTGAGCACAGAGGCCGAGTACTCTTAGGTACCCGTCTTCAGTACTCTTTGAATTCACAAGTTTGGACATGCGCTACATAGTAATACCATAATCTTACATACTTCTCCAGGCTTGAGGAACTCAAAAGGTAGAGTTGTCAGGATCCCTCAGGAATGGAACCGCTCACTTACCAATCCAAAGCCCATTTTGACTGGCATGTGCAACTACTCAAGGTGCGCGTGAGTTGATTTTCCCCTTGTCTCACATCTCACTGGAAAACCTGAAAACTATATATATATATATATATATATACCCGAAGGATCCATGATCTGGATCTGAGTTTCTAAAACAAACTCGAGGGATCTCATCCTGAGGTTTATTAATCTAGAAATTCGTACGACTAAATAACCCATGTTGTAAAACCCCATTTTTGGGTTAGGTTTTACCTAATTTTAGTTTTGACCAGTTCAGGCAGTCTCGAGTTGGTTCGAGCGAGCTCAAGTCAGACTAGTTTCCAGATTATGAGTATGAGCCTACATGGCCATATGAGCATGTTATGGAGGTTGAATATACCCGACATGTATATGATATTTTCAGATATGAGTTCTCAGTGTATACTCGAGGTCTACATATAATTTTTATGAGTTAGTCGCGATTTTAGGCCTAGATCTAGGCTGTTGCAGCGTTTAGTATCTATTTGGGATTTTTATGGTATATTATTGCATGCATCGCAAGGATTTCAGATCATCAGATTGTGCCCCGTGGGCATAGCTCGATTGCGTTTATGGTTTCGAGGCTCATTTACCCTTGCCTCAATTCCCGCCTATAGAGTAAATTTCAGGACTCGAGTCAGTTTCAAGTTCGGACGGTCTCTATCCGAGCTTTCTAATATATATATTACATATACTCATAGGTGGACCCACTAGGCCACCGAGTTGTCGAACGCTCAGATCGTGTCACGTGGCAAAATATGAGCCGTCCACTCAAACTTGGCATTCTCTATTTGAACTGCAGAGATTTCCCACATTTCAAAACTTCACACCTTTTAGCACCACCACTACTTTGGCTAGCCACTAGCGACACCTTGGCCCTCCTCCGGCCACACCATAAGTACGGTCATGTCCATCTCGCGGTTGGCTACCAGACCATACCCACCATCTCCATTGGAGCCGCCAGCGACAGAGTTTTCAATATAGTTTTCCGCCATCACCACCACCCTTTTGGTCCATTTTCCGATGTCGGCGAGTGACCTTCGGCTGATTTGACCACCCGCACATCTTCATCTTCCCAAGATTTACATTTTGAGACCACCCATGAATACCACAGCAGTCCCGATCGCCACCGGCGATATTGCCGCACCCAGCAGTGTTACCTCCTGTTTCCAGACTTTTTCCGGCCAGCCAGTGGCCGGACTCTGCCGGTCGACACCACCATCAACTCTGCCTTGACGCCCATGCCAATCCTGACGGGTGGTGACCCCAGCCACGCCTCCGTCAGTGTTTTCCAGCAACGAGTACCGCTACCCTTGTCAGCCTGTTTCGTGCTTGGTCGTGCCCACGTCCGCTTGGTCATGCCCGAGTTCGCATGTCTGTGTCCCATGTCCATCAATCCAGACCAGCTCAACCGACCCAACTCAGCAGTTTATTTAACCCAAATCATATTGACCCATCCCAATCTGGTTTAGTTCAACTTGGTTCGATCCGGTTCAGCTCAGTTTTAACCCGTTTTCCGCCGTTTCTTGTACTTATTTCGATAATTCGAAAACCTCTATGTTAGTTATGATGCATATTTATGTGATTTAGCATTATTGGATGTTATGATGATTTTTCTTTATTTATTATTTTATTTATTTATTTATTTATTCATTATTATTTATTTATTTTTATTTATATGTTTATCGTATATGATGTATGTTTACATGATTATTTGTTATTATTATTATATTTACTTATTAATATTAGTCTTTTATTGTTTACTAAATTGTATTTATTTATTTACTTGTTCATTGCGTATATGTTATTATTTAATTGTATTTAAGTACGTATTCTATAATGATGACTATATTATTATTATTATACATTATTAATTAAAATTAAATATTTATTTATTTGTTTATTTATTTATAAAATAATTATTTATTTATTTATTTATATGATTACTAACACGTGTATATATAATATTTACTAGTGTTTAGCCATTTACGTCTATAGTATATGATATTATTATTTCATGATTAGAGTATTGATTATTTTTTTGTATTTATTATCTATCTATTTATTCATGATTGTATGTATGTATTTATTTATTATTTGTTATTAGTTATTTTCTTTATTATATCTCGATTTACGTGTTGTGTGTTTAGCGGTATGTTTATTTAGTGTAGTCTTTTTTTAGGATGTATTGATAATACGAGCACACACTACGAGCATCATATAGAGACATTAGTATTTTACTTAGTAGTGGGTTTTGATGTAGGCTTCGGACTACGAGCTCACCGTAGACATGCGGATACGCTTGGAGCTTGGACCACAAGTTCGTAGGACTCCCTCTCTGCTTGACTCTTTGCGTGTCGAGTTTAATCATGTTTTATATGTAGGACGACATCAGCGGCGTTTTATTGCATCCCTCCGATGTCGGGCTATTTAGCTGTGTTTTCTACGTATGTTTAATAAACTACAAGGATGAGATCCCTTGTTCATTTTCGATGGGGGTAGGCTGCTTGGCGAACTCCGGTGGAGCTCAGCAACATCAATCCGCAGTGAAGCGGTGGCCGAAGGTGGTATTGGCGGCTACGTTAGGGCGGCGATCGGGGAGGAGGGGAGGAAAAAATAATAACTAACTCCTAATAAATTCTTAAAAAATCAAGAAAATATGAAAAAATACCACAAAATATAATACATTCCATAACATCAAAATGACATGTTCTATAACTAATAACCCACCTAAACTCCTATATAACGTGTTCTAATGCATTGTCGACCTAAAAATAATTTTACGATCAGATACATAAAAAAATAACTAGCGTACTGTCATATACACTCACAATTCATTTCTTATCATTTTTCTTACATTATCATTATATACTTAAGTACACTTGACCCTCATCGCTCATTACATACAGCTAGCCTCGGCTTAACACACGTGACATAAAATTAACTCGACTCGAATCGACGACTGAACTGACTAGTTCGCTAATGTAAAATTCAGATTTGAGTCACGGGTTTTATAGGTACGATAGACAGAGACAGTGCCAACAGCAACGATCGGGGCGGCAATCAGGGAGAGAAGAGGAAGCTTCAGGGTAAAGGGTCATGTGGTGATTTCATAATTAAAAGTTGACTTGACTCTGACTCAAGTTAAAAATAATAACTAACTCCTAATATATTTCAAAAAAAAACTAAAAAATATAGAAAAATACTATAAAATATAATACACTCAATAACATCAAAATGCCATATTATAAAACGAATAACTCACCTAAACTACAATATAACGTGTCCTAATTCATTATTCGACTTAAAAATGATTTTACGATCAATTACATAAAAAAATAACCGACATACCGTCATATACTATGATAACTTCTTTTTATCATTTTTCTGATGTTATCATTATATACTCGGGTATACTTGACCCTAATTGTTAATAATACACAGTTGGCCTCGGCTTAACCTATGTATCATGAAATTGACTCGACTCAAACTGATGGCTGAATCGACTGGTTCACTAATGCAAAACTATGACTCGAATAACAAGTTTTTCAAAACCGGGTCCCATCTCTCTCAATAAACATGAGTAATAAGAGACCATTTTTCATAATTAAGTTAACAAAACCTATTTCTAAGCATAGTTTTTATCGTTTACTTATTTACTGTAATTATTATTGTGGACACCTAACACTAATCCGGTAATAATTTAATTAATGTTAATAGAAACTTGAAAATATTATTTGCTCGAGAGCAGATCCCAAGTCCCAAACCAGTTTTTAACAAACACGAACCCAAACCCCTAACACAAACACAAAATCTTCAAACCCCGTCGACCGAGCTCCACCGCCGCCGCCGCCGCCGCCGCCGCCGCCGCCGCCGCCGCCGCCGCCGCCGCCGCCGCCGCGATGAATCCGCTGACGCAGGTGAAGCAGATCCAGAAGATGAGCACGGCGGAGGCCTCCCAGGGCGTGTCGGAGGGGGCGTCGTGGCACGCCAAGTACAAGGACTCCGCCTACGTATTCGTCGGCGGCGTCCCCTACGACCTCACGGAGGGCGATCTCCTCGCCGTCTTCGCCCAGTACGGCAATTGAGTTTTCGCTATGTGTGTGTGTGTGCTTTTTTTTTTTTTGGTTATTTTCTCGTTTGGATTGAAATGGTTAGAGTGGTTTTGGTTGTTTTTTTGGTTGGGTTGATTTGTTTGTTGGTGTGCAGGTATGGAGAGGTTGTTGATGTGAATCTGGTCAGGGATAAGGCCACTGGGAAGTCGAAAGGTTTCGCCTTTCTTGCGTATGAGGATCAGAGGAGTACAATTCTTGCTGTTGGTGAGTGCTGCTGCTGCTGCTTGATCTTGCCATTTGGTCTGTTCTTGTTTTTTTTTTTTTGTAGGTTTTCTAGTGTCTTTGTTGTGCTTTGTTTTTTGTTTTTTAATGGTGCTTGTAATGTACTACAAAAGCTCAAATAGGTAAAAAAATCTATTCTTTGCTGTCTGTAAATATATGAATTTTTTATAGTTGATATGGTTTATACTTGAGTGGGATGTTTGGGTAGGATCCATGTCTCCACCCTAATTCGGAGATTAGGGTGAAGGAGTAATAAAGACAAACAAGGATTGTAGATACATTTACAAAGTATTGATTATTTAATTGTTGATTTTTTTTGGTAGTTTTTGTAGAATTTGATCCTAGATATAAATATCCTCATCTTGTGGTTGTTGATTAATTTTGAAGTATTCATGGGTTGATTGATGACATTCATCATCAGCGACCTGATCCCAATGAGTTGAGGTTAGGGTTAAGAATTCTTTCTTTCCACTTCATCTTGTCGTAGGCTACATTGATGTTGAGCTCTAACTTTTATATGCCTATCTTGATTGTCTGCATCTATGCTCTTTTAAGCCTACCACACCCTCTTTCAATACAATGGCAAAATTGAGTGATGACATTTTTTCTTCATAATTTTATGCTAGATTTGAATTCCTAATTAATTGCTAACTAATGTCCTCAAATTGTGATTGTTGATACGTTTTGAGGTGTTGAACAGTTCACTGATGACATTCTTTGTAATTAATGAAGGATTTCTTCAAATTGTGATTGTAGATACATTTTGAAGTATTTGTTAGTTAATTGATCATGCTTTTGGTGTAATTATGTAGGATGTGATTTTATCTTGGCCTTTTCACTACTCTATTGTAGATTATTTTAAAATTAAAAGAGTGTTGATCAGTTAACTTATGATGTTATTGGCGGAATTAAATGTGAAATCAATGTTAGCTGTGACTGCCTATATATTGTATGTTGCAAATACAATTTTGTGGTGGATTTTAGATAAATTTACAATCAGAAGAGTGTTGTCCAGTTATTTGGGAGTGAAATGACTTTCGTTAAATTATGTTGGATTTAAGCTTTACTCTGCTTTTCCTTATCATATGATCAAAAATGCATTTTTCCAAATATTGTTTTAAATTTCATGTGGTTCATGTGGAAGAAGATTGATCAGTTTAATAGAAAACCTCATGATAGAGTTATGGAGAGGTGATCTTGTTTATGTTTTTTTACTGTATTTAGTGATTGCATTGCACATATGCCTGTATGGTGGATTTTAAATTGGTTTAAAATAGGAAGAGATCAGATCAATGAATTGATGTTGTTCATTGAGTTTGTTGGTTGACTGCGGTTGTTAGATAATTTGAATGGGGCCAAGGTTCTTGGCCGGATTGTGAGAGTTGATCATGTGAGCAAGTACAAGAAGAAAGAGCAAGAAGATGAGGAAGAAGAGCAAAGGAAGAGGGAGGCACGTGGTGTTTGTCGTGCCTTTCAGAGAGGAGATTGCACTCGTGGTGCTTCATGCAAGTTTTCCCATAATGAGATGGTAAGACTAATTAATATCTTTTATGAAAATGGACTTTTCGTTGTTCTCCTGAATTTTAATAAAACTGTAGGCAAAACGATAGATCATTACTTGTTGTGTCTTGAGGTAAGATCAGTATTTATTACTCACTCCTTAATCTTTTGAGCTGATTTTTGCTTGTTATACTCTCCATTTTGGGGAAGGCATGTGTGCGTTTTTTAGTTCTAATATCAGAAAGTTGCCATTTGTTAAGCCATTATGCATATCACTTTGTGTTAAGGATGCTGCTAGATGTGCAGGACTGTTGTTATCCAGACCTCCTATGTATGGTTAGAACTTAATGTGGAAAGTTTTTGGTGTTTTGAAATGGTTTTTTTCTTTTTTCTAATTGCCATTCACCATTTGAGTGTTATTACGACTACCATTTAGTAGGCCTCTGAAACTTTGTAACTTGCTCTCTGTCAGCGGAGTGCAAACACAGGCTGGGGAGAAAAGGATGAAAGTAGTTCCAGATGGGATCATGAAAAATATGATGGCAGACAGCGGAATGATGACAGGGCTCACCAAGTTGCTTCTAGCAAGGGTCCTAAAGTAGAAGGCAATGACCCAAAAAGGAAAACTGGAAGGGATGAGCATAGATCTGGAGAGCATGGTAATGAAGATTCAAAAAGTTATTTGAAAGATAAAGATGGAGTCGAGACTAGCAAAGGGTCAGAAAAGCGTGTAAAGGAAGGATCCAATCGAGTACCTTATGATCGAAGAAGAGATGGGAACAGAGCGGAAGATCGAGAGACAAGCGACATTGGAAAACAGTTGGACAGATATGATGCAGAAGGCAAGGAAAAAGGATCTAGCAAACATAATATCGAAAGAAAAAGAAAAGATGACCAATATAGTAAAGAGAAATCATCGTTGAGGTATGAGAAAAGTCGTGATAGACCAGATATGAGCAGTGAATCTGATTCCAGCTACGATAAACGAAGAAAAGACAAGCATTCTAGAGACAGCGGTGATGATAGATCGGGTCAGAGACACAGGGATACGCAGGAGAGTAGCAAACGTTCAAGATATAAGGAATCTTCATCGTACCGACGTAGGGAGGAAGATCAATCGCATCACAGAAGGGACCGTAGGTAGTGAGATGATGTTCGTCCACATTTTTGTTAATGTGTTATTTGATGAGAACTTTATCAACAATCTGATGGTACCTGTAGCCTGTGGCCATTGACATGTTTCATTTTTGTTAAATATCAACTATACCCTTTGATATGGGATAAGAGAATTTGAATTTCATTCTGTGAATTACCCGTTTTATCATTTAAATGGTTTATATTGTTCTGGGTATGCTGTTTTTATTTCTCTTGGAGATATACTTGCTGGAAGCCATGAATATTTACAGGTCATTGCCTGGGACGAGCTATTCTGTAAGATGTAGAAAATAGGATGTCTTAGATGCTCTATTGATGCACATTATGAATTCTTGCAAACGAGCCAGCATTTGATTCTGTATGTATTTTGTTAGTCTGCAGCAAGATTTTTGTGAATTTGTTTACATCATACACTTACGTTAAGGAAGCCCACGAAAAGAGATCTCGCTAGCACAAAATGCAATCTCTCCCCTAGGTGAACTTTCTTCATGTGTTCTCTAAACTAGTACATTGAACATTGAACAGGTGTACATTGAATGGCAGAAAACTGTTGAGCTTGCAGACAGGGAATGGGAGAAGCTATCAAAGTCAAGGAACAGGATAGGACTTGCTATCGCACCTGCACTTGTGGGCCATGGGACAGGTCTCAACCTCCTCAATTGAAGAACACACAAAGCTCACCATCATCAGTCGGCATGGCAAGCGTGATCCCCGTGCGTGCGAGCAGTCTGGAAACTGGAGCCGGCGACCTGTATGTTGTCAGTCTTCGCTATTCTGTTGTTGTCAGTCTTCCTCAATCGTCTTATGGCACTGACACCAGCTTTACTCATGTAATGGCAAGCAAGGTGGCTAAGTCCCATTCTGTAATCACCACATCAGGTATGAGTTTAAGGATTTGCATGCACACATTCTGAGTGTATTCCTCTTCCATCTTCAATAGGACAGCCCTGGAAATCAGATACAGGCTCATTACAAAACGATCTAGGAATTGGTTACCCGGCTCATTAAAATAAGGAAAATCCACTAATCTTCATTTCATTATTCTAATTTTGAAGTGTGTACCAATAACTCCCAAACCCAATAAGACCAGACCAAAATGGCACTTGGTTTTGTAAAACAGCCTCAATTAGGAAAAGAAAAACACAAAACAATGGAAGCAAAATATGAGAATTTATATAGGTAAGCAGTGTATTTAAGCAAACATCAGAAACCTTACCAATCTTCTTCCCTACCCAATTCAGCATTTGTTTGATTTTCTCCTTTCAAAGTAAAATAATGCGGGGATTCACTATTTTCCTTCTCATTTTCCCCGGTGCATTAACATCTTTGTTAAACATGACACCTCTAAGAATCTTTGAATCCTCCAGTTGGCCACCAGGAACTTTCTCAACCTTCACACACTTTTTATGTCCACCTCTTTGTATCCTTCTAGTCACACTACTGTATCGTTGCATCAATAGCAAGATCCTAAGGAAGAGAATCAAATGGAAAAATGAAAAGATAATAATTTAAAAAAGGTCAAATATAGCCTTCTTAGTGTTAAAAGGTATACTTACAGCAATCAAATTGCCAAGCTGGCTCGTAAACTTTGTACCAATGCAACTCTTCACCAAGCCTGGCATGGTAGCACCTGCCACAAGTATTACTCATTTTACCAATAGAATACTGAGATCTATAAGGTTTCAAAAAGTATAACAAAAAATGAAATAATCTAGAGGATATCAAAAACATATAAAAGGGAGGGATTAGATTCTTTTTTTCTTTTCTGAAAGTATGGATTCATTAAAAAACAAGAATCTAATCCTTTTATATGGTTTTTATAAAAGGGATTAAATTCTTAAAGAATCAATTTTTTTTAAAAAAGAAAGCAGGAGGCTTACGATCATTAACGTCAATTGGGACTGCAATTTTGTCAAGTACAGCGACAGCATCCTCTAATGCTTTGTTATATGCTGCAAATTGATAAATGAAATCAATGACACAACTTCTATATACACGTTTACATTCACTGATGTAAGGAAATATTGTATCACACAGAAAGAATATAACTCCTAAGCAATCAACCAAAGGTTGCAAAAGTATAAAACGCACATGAGTATTCACCTATATATTCCGTGCAGTTGCTACATGCATGTCGGCACTCATCCATGACAGATTATAGTATTACATATAAGGACCATGTTGAACAAGCTATTTGTACCTTTTCTCTAAAGTACACATATATATAGAAACATACCTCAACAAATAACAGCAGGATGATAGCTTTTGTCAACGAAGGCTTCCGCCACATGAAGCATCTCCCCAGCTACAAAAGAAATCAGCCAAATAGTCAATAAAAAGGCTTTGATCAGGTATATCAATGACAAAAACAGGACAAAGAAAACATTATCCAAAAGAACATTTAAAGCACAAGTATTTTCAATATTAGACCTCAGTGCTGAAAATTGTATTATTACCAAGAACAATAACAGATGTTGTTCCATCTCCAACTTCTTCATCTCGTGTTCAACTCAGTTCTATCATGGACTGTGTTGCCAAACATAATGGAAAGAAAAGCCATTAGACATTGATTCAAGTGATCTACCAAATCAAATAAAGAAGGATGAAGCTTTCTTACACTTGCACTAAGATGACTACAAAAATTTTGTGCTATTGCCGTGTCCTTTCATGCTTGCTTAATTCAAAAAGAGAATGGTATAAAGTAAGTCAATGTATGACACATGCATTTCAATTTATTTTTTAATTTATTTACTTTCCATAATAAGTAGAAACGGAGAACAACATAGAAAACTCTGCAGAAGCCTTGATTAACACTAGCACTCCTATAAGCGACCTTAGCTTGCACTTATTTGATAGTTTTTATTGCATTCGTCTCATTGTAAGCTTCATGCCATAAATAGGAAAATCTCTTACAATGACAAACCTGAAAAAAGAAAGAAACAACCTGCCTACCTTTGCGGCCAGATGGGCAAGGTCCAATTCTCGCAGTATAGAATTCCCATCATTAGTGACGACAATCCCTTCACAGAATTGAAACATAAACAGAGAATCATGTCAAAGAAGTAAATTATCAATGCAAGTGTTGTCATGCATCACATCCTCACCAGATTTTATCATTCATTAGAAGATTAACATTAGCATTTTGATAATTGCTTCCATTTTTACCATCTGAATGAATGGAGATTTTAACCCAATGGGGGCGTTTGATTCACCTTCCTAGGCGAGATAAACATTGAGTTTGAATATTACCAACTTTTAGCATGTGTCTCATAGTAAACTTTTTGCCATATTAAATGCACTCTCTTTTGGGAACTTAATATGATCTCAATTACAAAATAATTATCTTTGCACCATAGGACAATCACCACTAATTTTGAAAAAGAACACAATCATTGACAAACCAAAACTTATATTGAAGCTCAACATGTCTTCATCAAGAGCCGTACACATACATACTCATAATCTCTAAATCTCAATCACCTTCTATGATTCCCTTTTTCCGCAATCCTAAACTTCTACAGCGCAACAATGACATGCTATCGCCCTTTACCTGTACGCATAAGCAATCCCAGAAATTTTCTCAGCTTCACTTACTATCTTCTTGCTTTGGTTGTTTCAGATGTTCATACATATTTACTAACAGATATTCAGATCTGTCACATCCATGTTGCAAAATATGAAAAATAAGGTCTTGCCTTAACCCAATCATTGTATTAGCCCACCATGCACAAGGTTTTACATTAGTCAAAAAAACAAACACAACAAGAAAAATAAATGAAAGACCTCCACTAGCATCAAGTAGCATCTTCAACATGGACTGAGGGCTTAAGGTGGTGCGAATTATGTCAGCAACATCCTACATCCAAAAAGCAGTTATGGTAGAGCTTCCGCCATTACCATTTATACCGAAAATCGGTTTGGTTAAATCAACCGAATTTTTAATCATTTTGCTTGTATGGTGAACAAGATATTTACCACTTCTGCTTCATTAAATTCAGAACGGTGGGCGAATCGGAAAATCGAAAAATTGATGGCCATTTACAGCAGCCACACAACAGTGCAAGCAAAGCATGGCATTTTCACACTCAGAACATCAATAAAGGCCATATAAACAATCAAAAGATCACAACCACTCCTACCAACAGTAGTGGTCTTTTTCTCTCATCCTACACAAATCAGAATCACCTAACCAAGCAATTAAACTGTTCCTACTCAATCACCAAAAAAAACAAACACTCCCAACCAAACAAGCTGCCATACCAGAACCATCCAAGCAAAGATTGGAACTTTCTTTGTAACAACAGCCAAAGATCAAAAAGAGCAGCCAATGTAACACTACCACCACCAAGAATCCCCAATCAAAGAACAGGCAATTCCTACTCTTATGCGAACAAAAGCCGGCACAGAACACAAGAAAGGAAGAAACTTTTCATACTGAGAATGCCAATGGCCGCTTGATCTTGCCCCTCAGCACTCCTGTGAGCGACGCCGGTGACGTCGGCGGAGAAGAAGGCCGGACCGGGTTAGCGGTTGGGTTAATTGTATTTTCGACCTTTTTAACTGACCTTACAAAATTATAATACCTCTCAACGTCATTAATATTTATTTAATTATCGCTGCACATCCACACTCACCTTACTGATGATAAGTATGTTAAGATGATATCTCTTAAAGAAAAATAATTAATTATTTATATTTTAAAGATTTGTATGAAGTGATCAGGGCATAAGAATAGGAAGGTTATGACCTATTTGAGACAATGAATAGATAAAATTGTGTATCATCATATTTGTGAATTGACATCCTCAAAAGTATATAAGATAAATTTAAAGAAATTTATGAGAGGAATACTGCTGGCAATAAGACCTGTTTGATAAAGAAATTAATGAACTTAAGGTATAAGGATGGAAGTAATATAAGTGAGCATTTGAATAAGATGAAGAGTATTATTACTCAACTTGTCAGGATGAAGATGACTTTAGATGAGGAATGACAAATTATCCTGCTCCTCAACACATTTCCAGAGAGTTGGGAAACATTAGTAATTTCTTTGAATAATGCTACTCCGCAAGGAAAACTCACAATAGACATGATAACAAGTAGTTTCTTGAATGACGATGTGAGAAGAAAATCTCTACCAACTTCAGGGTCTCATGCATTAGTATTAGAAGAGGCAAGAGATAGATCAAGAAATAGGGACACAAACAAAAGGGATAAGAGTCAAGGAAGGTCTAAATCCAGGAAGAACTTGAAGTGTTATTATTGTGACAAGACAGGTCATTTTAAAAAGGATTGTTGGAAGCTCAAGAAAGACTTGAAAAATAAGGACAACAGATCAAGGAGGTACATAATGACATGGTGATTCTTTCTGATTGTGGGAATGATTGTTTGACGATTGATTGTGATGCTAGTTGACTCAGGAGCATCGTTCCATGCAACTCAAAACAGAAATTTCTTTACTACATGTAAACCTTCGGATTTGGGTATAGTGAAGATGAGAAATAGTGATACTTCCAAAATTATGGGACTTGGAAATGTGCATATAGTAACAAATACGGGTTACAAATTAGAGCTTAAAAATGTTAGACATATTCTAAATTTGAGGATGAATTTATTGTCAATTGGAGTATTTGATGATGAAGGATTTGGTTCACAATTTGCAGAAGTGTATGGAAACTTGTGAAAGGTTCTCTTGTTGTTGCTAAAGGGAAGAAGTGTTGTAGTTTGTGCAAGACTAAGGCAAGTTTAGTTCGAAGGGAGGTTAATATATCCTCACTTGATTCCACTGATTTATGGCACAATCAATTGAGACACATGAGTGAGAAGGGACTAGAGACGTTGAAGAAGCTAAATCTCCTTTCCATGGTAAAGGACACTAAAATTAGTTATTGTGACCATTGTTTGGTGGGCAAACAACTTAGGACATCTATTGCAAGCACAAATACAAGAAAGTCTGAAGTTCTTGAGTTGGTACACATTGATGTGAACAGGTTTCACAGGTCTGTCTTAATCCAAAAGCCAGCTTAAGTAATGAGGCCCAGCTTAAGTAATGAGGCTTTCTTATTAGCCTACATACAAGTCACCTGTAATACCCCAAATCCGGTTCATGCTCGTGAACCGAATCGGTATGTTACATGCCCCGGTTAGGTTGGCTAACCCAAACCTAACTCATACGGATCCAATCTCGGTGTCTTAAGATGAAGATACAACTCTCAAAGTATGGATGAATGCAAAAACCCTAACATGGTACTACATGAATGACATGCAATTCAAACACACACCAATACAATAACGATCAAACTCAATGAAAATTCTAAAATAAAACGGACAGAATCTCCCCTAAAAGTGCAATTAGGGTCCACCCTGTCAAAACAATATATACCAATATATATGCATATATCAACAATTTTAATCACACATAATCTAATATACCGTATATTCATTATAAAACTTGGGCCACACTTCTGCTACGCACTCTGATCACATCTCACCTCTTGTCATCATGTCTTAGTTTTTCATCATGTCATAACATCATATTTTAACAACTAATCACATCACATCATCATGTTTCAAGCATTTATTCACACCATATAATAATATCATAACACAATATAAACACTCAATTGACTGACATGTAACAATGATCCTCCGTCCAAACTGGCTCCTCCAACTCGTAATTGTTACCTACATATAGTATAAAAACACGTCAGTAACAAGTGTTACTGGTCCAAAAATAAAATAACTATAACAAGTTGGCTATGAGAGCAAACTCTCATATGAAAGAAAACATCATATACTCCACGTGAACACTCTGAAGGGCACTACTGAGGAGCCACTGGGCTGCAGACCCGGTAGCATCCCGAACTTACTGATCTGCTGCTGGTACTGTGCCACTCTCGGCACTTCTTTTTCAGTACTTCTCGTAAAACTTTATCCTAAGCCCTCTCCTTACCTCCATATTTCTCCTGGCCTTGAGCACGAAGGCCGAGTACTCTTAGGTAGTCGCCTTTAGTACCCTTTGAACCACAAGTCCGAACATGAGCTATACTAAACAGTACCCATTAACCTCCACGTTCTCCGGGTATGAGGAACTCAAACGCAGAGTTGTCAGGATCCCTCGGGAATGGAACAGTCCGCTGGCACTAATCCAGAGCCTGCTTTGACTATCACGGCATCCGCTCATGGTACATGCAGTCAATTTCTCCATCTCTCGTCTCACTAAAAACGCGAAAACTACACACACATATATATATATATATATATATATATATATATAGGGCTGGGTAGGGATTTATATAATAGGCCCGAAGGCAACTTGTGGTGAATCTTGTTTTCGAAATCATCCTCGAGGGATCTCATCCTCGAGGGGTTAATAATCCGGAAATCTGTTCGGCTAGATGGCCCGAGTTAAGTGGGATCCAATAAAACGCCACTTAACCCGTCCTGCAAATGATAAGATAAACATACAATAGACAGACGTAAAACAGAGTCGAGTCCTAAACAGACCTAGTAGAAGATCCAAGCGTGTCATCGCGCCTAGGCGGCGAGCTCCTACTCCACACCTACACATCAAAACTAAATACTAACGCCCGCTAACTAAATGATGCATCAAACTCAACAAACATCACACAATACGAATAACATCCATCAACAGTCAAGTAATCATAATGTGAAAATAATTCTAAGTCATCCTATTCATACCAATTTTATACTGTTTTTCTAAGTTACGTCATACTCGATTAACATGCTCATATTTACTTATCTCACTAGATTTGTGAGATCCCTCAACTTAGTCCCACATCTAATACCTACTGGGAGAAGATCCTGTTTATAAGTGGGAATGGACTAGAGATCTTAAACTTTCGGGGTACCCATTTTAAAGAAATGACTTAGCCCATTACGTTGCACTTTGGGCTGGGTCGTTACAAGATTACTTATCCTCCATGCACTATCAATTACATCATGTAACTTCATTCATAGTCTGACATTCATCATGATAACTACTCAATTCTAACATGCTATACTAACAATCATCATCAATTTTAAATAATCAAATCGGAGGTAATTATACCTCACTACGTCAGCAATCGGCGACGGCTAGGGTTCCGTTGCGTGTCTCGGAGCTCAAATTCGGCGCTCATCGGCATCCGAAGCTCGATCGGGCTCGACTGGGTGAGCCCCGCGGAAGATCCGGTGAATTCCGGCGAATTCCAGAAATTCCGGTTTTCCAACGATTTTTGGCGGTTTTCCGGCGACAGTCACCGGCGGTGTCTACTGGCTAGAAAGTGGTCGTGTTGGGTACCCTTGGAACCGGCTCGGCGAGCCCGACTCATCTACGAGGTTGACGCGGCCAACAGAGGTGGCGGCTCGCCAGAAAATGCATAAAATCGAGCTGGCGGTGATGGTGGCTAGATCCGGCCGGCCACGGCGGCGATGGCCTCCGTTCCGGTCGGGGAAGTCGCTGGAGGGCTGAAGGTGCTGAGGTGACCGACCGACCGCGGCGGCGCAGGTCGCCGGCGGCGGAATTGGCGACGGAAGCGCAACACGGGCCCGGCGTCGCGGCATGGCTTCCTCGCGTCGCGGCGGCCTGATTGGGGCCGGACCTGGTCGGGACAGCATGGCGACGCGACGATCGGCGGCCAGGGGGCGTCCACGGCAGCGGCGGCGGCGACGCGCACATTGGCGGCGCGTCGAGGTAAGGGTTTGGGGAAGAAAAGAAGGGCGCGGGGGTGTGTGGTGGCAAAGTCGTAAATATTACTTGACTCGTGTCCGACTCGAGTCAAAAATAATATTTAAGTCGTAAAAAAATTCCAAAAAATTTGGCAAAAATCCCATAAAATTAAACAACACCAAAAAATCATAATGATATGCTCTAGAACTATCAACCCACCCAAAATGCCTCTAACGCGTCCTAACGCGGTAAACGGCCTAAAACTAATTTTACGATCCATTATATATCACAATAAAAAAAATGAACTGCATGCTCTCATATATTCTGATAACTCATTCTTTTCTGCTCTGTTCATGACGTTATCATCATATACTTGGGTACACATGACCCTCATGGCTCATACACGGACCGGCGTTGGCTCAGTACACGTGTTCTGAAACTGACTCAACTCGAAAATAACGGTCGAACCGACCGGTTCTGAATATAAAACCCTGACTTGAATCGTGGGTTTTACACCACCAATCACCTCCAAACATGATGTAAGATAAACCCAACAATTCTCTCCCTCACACATCATACCACCCGAATCATCTCCTCCCGACCACATACTAGGCCCATATGTTATAGTGAAGTTTCGGGAGACTCTAACTCGGGCTAGCCCACGCGAATCATCTTGCCTTCACCACATGCTAGGTCCACATGTTATAGTAAAATTCTTGGAAACTCCAATTCGGGCTAGCCCGAGGCAACACCAAAACCAACCGAGCTCTGATACCACTGTCGATTTGTGTCACCATCAATTGGGACACATAAGTGAGAAGGGATTAGAAACGTTGAAGAAGCTAAATCTCCTTCCCAAGGTCAAGGACATTAAAATTAGTCTATGTGACCATTGTTTGGTGAGCAAACAATGTAGGACATCCTTTGCAAGTACAAGTATAAGAAAGTCAGAAGTTCTTGAGTTGGTATTGTAAAACCCTGATTTTTCTCCTTATTATATTTTCGAGGACGAAAATTCCCAAGCTGGGGAGATTATAAAACCCAGAAAAAAAATAATTAGGTTATTTCATTTAGGGTTTTGTAAATCTTAAGAATGAACGATAAATAATATTTAACTAAATTAATTCTTAAGAACCAATATTGACCTTTATCATATTGGTACAATGATATTTATGAATGGTTGTAAATAAATTTTGTTTATTGAATTTTTGGGATTGGGAGTTGTGAGTGCGATTTAACATTCATTTACATTAAGTCAATAATAAGTTTTTGAGTTTTCATTATCAAACTAATTGTTGGTATTTAATATAATTATTTGTGATTATGTTCTTTTCTATAAAATTTAATGTAGTAGCTTCTTGAATTCCACACATATTAATAAAATTTAATGTAGTAGCTTCTTGAATTCCACACATATTAATAAAATTTAATGTAGTGACTTCTTGAATTCTACACATATTCTTCTATATAAAGGAGATTTCTGTTGTTAAATGAAACATCTTCTGGATAGGTTATGAACACATTTGGTTTAGAGAAATTACTTTCATATTAAGATCGTGTTTCATAGTTGCGGATTCCTCATCACAATTTTAGGTCCATATAATTACTTGAAATGTTATAGATTTCGATTTAGGAGTCTTGGTCGGCTTGAGTCGACATTTGATCACCATATGCCGAGCGTAACCGGGGTCAAAGAATTGGCTCAATCCGACACAGCGCAACACCCTTAAAATTCTTGAAAGATTAAATACATGCCCCTATGCCGAAAATGGTGACAGGGCACAGTGGCGCAAGATGGCTCATTATGCACTTGTGACACCAAGAAGGTGAGTCAATGACAAATATCGGTAACTACAGGCCGAGGGCCACGTAGTGTGTGTGCATACATAGAATTGTAGCTGGATGGGTAGCCACCCTCCCAACATATTAAGAGCTCAGCATAGGCTCATAATCACTAAAAAATGTAATTCAGATGTTGTGAAATATATTAATTGTTTCTCATATTAATTGTTTTCATAATTGTTTCTTGTACTATTAATTATTTTATCACTAACGCAGAATTGCCTCTACAGGTATGAGCATGGAAGGATGGTTAGAGTCGGGACAGCTGGAGGACTCTATTATTAGACTATTATTTTTTCTAGATTGTTTGCATTGCAGTGAGATTTTGGTTTGGTTCATGGGGCTTAGATTATTCCAAGTATTTATATATTAAATTTACTATTATGTATTTATTTAAAATCTTGAAAATTAATAAAAAATTAATTTATGAGACATTTAGTTTCATATAATAACACTTGCTCACGGCTCGGAATGGGAGGGTCGTTACAGGTATACACTAATGTGTGTGGGCCTATGGAGATAAACTCTCTTGGTAGTTATATTTATTTTGTTACTTTTATTGATGATACTTCTAGGAAGGTGTGGGCTTATGATATGAAAAATAAAAGCGATATTTTTGGCATCTTTAATAATTTTTATGTATTGGTTGAAAGAGAAACTTGTAAGCTCTTGAAATGCCTTAGAAGTGATAATAGTAGTGAATATTATTCTTTTGAGTTTGATGAATATTGTAGCAAGCATGGAATGTATTTCACATGTGCTGAAGGAGCAAAAAGGCTAAGCTTGACTTTAGAGCTGTGGAATGTATTTTTCTGGGATACGGTGATGATAAGTTTGGATACAAACTTTGGGGTTCTAAGAATAGAAAACTGATTCGAAGTAGAAATGTAGTTTTCAAGGGGGATCAAACAGTTGAGGACTTGGGCAAGGAAGAAGTTTCTCAAATAAAATCTTAGGAAAACTTGAAAAAAATGAAAGAACCTTCAACCTCATCTAGAAGTGAAGAGGAGGCTCAAAATGAAATGTTGATTGTAGGACTTGAATAAATCTTTTGCAATAAAGGATTTGGGATCAGCAAAACAAATCTTGGGGATGTTCCTTCGGTATGACAGGGGAGCTAGAAAGTTTTGGGTGTCACAAAAAAGTACATAGAAAAGGTACTTGAAAAATTTAACATGAAAGATACAAAGCCAGTTGGAGTTCCACTTGAGGGTCACTTTAAGCTAAAGAAAAGTGACTTAACTGAAAAAGAGATGAAGGAAATGAGAAAGGTTCCTTATGCTTCTGCTGTTGGTAGTTTGATGTATGCTATGGTTTGTAAAAGGCTGGACATAGGATATACAATTGGAACGGTTAGCAGACATTTAGCAAATCCGAGCAAAGAACATTGGCAAGCAGTTAAATGGATAATGAGGTACTTGAGAGATACATCCAAAATGAGTTTATGTTTTGGAAGTGATAAACCTTTGTTGGTTGGTTACACTAATGCAGACATGACAGGTGACTTGGAGACAAGAAAGTCAATATATAGGTTTGTTGTTAATTTTACTAATAGGGTTGTGTCTTAGCAATCTATGTTGTAAAAGTGTGTTGCATTATATACAACTAAAGCCAAATTTATTGCTACTACAGAAGCTTACAAGGAGATGCTATGGTCAAAGAGATTTTTGAATGAAGTTGGTGTTAAACAAGAGAGATATACTGTGATAACCAGAGTGCAATTTACTAGAGTAAGAATTCAAGTTTTCATTCAAGGAGCAAACATACTGATGTGAAATATCACTTGATAAGAGCTGTTTTGGAAAGTAAATCTCTTGAGCTAACAAAAATTTATACTTAAAGGAATGTTTCAAACATGATAACTAAAGTTGTGTCAAAGGTAAAATATATTTACTACAGGAATGCAGGAGGTATTGATGGAGCTTCCCATGCTAGCTAGAGGAATTTCATGGAGTTGGGAAGAGGAGGTTTGTTGGGTTGTCCCTCCTTTGTAAATATAAGAAATAGCAACCGTGTTTTGAGCAAAAACCAAGATTTTTTAGATTTCCTTCGTGTGAAAGGAATTAAAGCAACGTGGACGCTTTTCTTCTTTGGTTTCGGGTTTGAAGAAAAAGGGCAACGACAGGAGAAAAGAAAATTATTTGGATTGAAGAAAGTTGGTTGTTTTGTTTAGATTCGCTTGCAATCGTCAATGTTAACCTCGCCAAGTGTCTTGATCTATAATATTTTTCTATTCAATTTATTTGTAGTTAATACCAATTTTGTAGAAATTATAATAAATTGGTATTAGAAAGTTTGTTATCCTGTGGATATTTTTTATAACAAGTTGTGATATAGTAAATTTCATTCGGCCATTTACCCTGTAATTTTTCTTCAAATTGGGATTTTCTACGTAAAATTACTTTGTCCATTTTGGTTGGTAGTATGATGTGTCTATTTTAATTGATACTTCTCATCTTTATATATTGAAATAGGAATTTAGACATTTAGTTAATCCTTATAGTGCAGACTTTAAAAAATTAATTAAGCAGAAAAACTTCTAAGTCTTCCCTCAATTATTTGTATCCTTCCCTGCAACTTCTTAGCTCTCACAGCCTATCCCTTATGTAAGTCTGCTGGCACTCACAATCCTTTAAAAAATTAAAAAAAAAGAAAGCCATTTATTGATGTATTGCACATATTAAAATATATAATTAAAATCATTTATTAAAAAAGTTTCCTTGTACATCCATCTCAGGACGCATTGCAAATTAATGGGATTATTATAAGAATAATAACGGAGTTGAAGAAATTAATCAACTCGCAAAACCCAAAGTCTTCCCTCAATCTTCTCCATCTTCTACCCTGATCTGTCCTTGTCATTCAGATTCTGTACCTGTCGTAGCTGCTGGCTTCAAATCACAATTGGTGATCTGTTTTCATAATCATTAGCTCATCTGCGTCCTTTTTGGGTCGTTTTCATCATCAATGAGAGTTCCCTCCGTCTCTCACTTTGCTGCTTCCATCTGTTTAAGCTACGTCCAGTTCTTTGGCTGATCTTCAAAAATCTACGACATGTTCAGCCGCTTTAGAAAGAAGCAGCATCCTCGGAATAGCACTCCCATCAATCTTAATATAGAAGGGTTTATCAACAATGCAATGAGGATTCATCATGCACCTCAAACCACTACGCTAGATCTAGATCCACCTGACCCACGAGATCAAATGCTTGTAGCTGGACCATGTACTTCTGTTCCTGTAGATATGTCATGTCCCTCAACATCTACTTCTGCACAAGCTATTCATCAAGCAGGTGGCAGGAGCTGGATTTCTTCCTCGGTCTCCATTGGACAAGATCGAGACTTCAATGAGGTATGCAAATTTCTAACGCAAAATGAGGTGGGAACGGTCGGAATTTATGGGATGGGAGGTGTTGGTAAAACCACGCTAGTGAAAAAAGTTCGGAATGAGTTTTTAGAGCCCTCAAATTTCAAAGTCGTTTCTATTGTTGTTTCAAAAACTGTAAATGTTGATAGAATTCAAGAAGATATAATGAGGGAGATGAATTTACAGTTTGAGAAGAACGCGCACCCTCACAAACGTGCGAGGGACATAGGTAAGGAATTTGGTAATTACCCAAGGAAACTCGCCTTGCTTTTTGATGACATTTGGGAAGTTCTAGATTTGGATCTGATGGGAGTATCAGGTGGGATTGGTTTTAATACATCTACTCTCAAAGTTATTTTTACCACTCGGTTGGAAGATGTATGCTCACATATGCAGGCTGATAGAGAGATCAAGATTAAACCTTTAGGGTGGGATGATTCATGGGCACTATTTGCAAAAAATGTCGGAACCAAGACCCTGCATTCCAATAATGAAATCCTTGACCTTGCTAAAAGTGTTGCCAAAGAATGTGTAGGGTTGCCGCTCGCACTTACAGTCATTGGCAGGGCTATGACATGTAGATATAGTCGGGGAGCATGGGAGGATGCATTGAATACTCTTCGAAAGTCTCCATCAAAGTTTTCAGGGTCTGAGGAAAGGCTATTTTCTGTCTTGAAATTGAGTTATGACAACTTACAAAGTGATCTTGAGAAAGAGTGTTTCTTGTTTTGCTGCTTGTATCCTGAAGATTGGGAAATCGACCGACGTGAACTTGTAGAATTTTGGATTGGAGATGGAATTTTGGATTTGGATGGCAGTTATCATGAAACATGCAATAGAGGCTATGCAATTATAGATGGGCTGCAGTCTGCATGTCTCATTGAAGTGAAGGGTCAGTACCTAACAATGCATGATATCATTCGTGACTTGGGACTATGGATTGCCTCTGAATCGAGATACTTCGTTCATGGTGGCCGGTTGAAGTTGACGAAAGACCATTTGATGAATCGGTGGAAGGAGGCCCATGGGATCTACGTACTCGGAGGGGATGATTTGCCGGAACGACCTCATTGCCAAAATTTGTCTGCATTAATCTTGAATATTAATTCGGGTGTTGGAAAACAGAAGTTGCGAAATAACTTGTTTTCTTCCATGGACAAATTAAGGATCTTGAAAGGGACCAATATTGAAATTTCTGATACATCACATGATGTACTAGGACAACTGGTCGAGTTGAGGCATCTTTCTTTATTTGGCATCAATATACAAAGCTTTCCAATGGAGTTACAAAACTTTAGAAAATTGATCGTGTTAGACATTGAATTTCAAGGTGATATAATTTCTATTTCACCCGCCATAGGGCAACTTACGGAGCTAAGAAGGCTCTCAATCTCCACCGACAAACCCATAGAGGTGTTACCTATGGAACTTGGGAAGTTGAGCAAGCTAGAAGAACTAGTTTTGAGAAAGCAAGATTATTTTGAAACAATGGACGATTGTATTAATCAGATTCCCGAAGGAATATTTCTGGGTTTGGCGGAGCTTAGAATACTCGACCTTTGGGTGACGAGCTTGAGCATATTACCGGCCGATTTCTGGAATTTGAACAAGCTGGAACATCTGCGTATCAAATGTTTCGAAATACTGCAACATCATGGGGAAAGCTTGCCAGAATATCCATCTCCGATGGAAGATGGGGCAGGTGTGGAAATTGGCCAAGAAGATGTTTGTTTAAGCTGCATACAAGGTCTGAAGCGGTTGTCCAAGTGTCTAAGAGTTGTTGAAATGAGAAGGTGGCCAATTTTTAAGTGGGGGGACATGGAATCAGCACTTGAGGCCAAGAGCACGCTGTCTGAGCTGATATTTGGTGGATTTCTGTTTGATGAAATTATAATAACAAGTAAAAGCTCTTGTTTTTCCAAGCTGAATCACTTAAGTATTGTGGATTGCCCCAAATTAGAGAAGTTGGAAGTAGGTGGGGATGCCCTCAATGGCCTTTCAACTTTGACTATCCAAGATTGTGCTTCCCTCATACATATTATTGGACTTGAGCATCTTCAATGCCTCACTCATCTTAATATTTCATTATGCCCGGTACTTGAACAGCTCATAAAGCCAAATGAGGGAATTTGGTCGTCACCTATCATGTGCATGCCCTGTTTAGAGTCACTTACTCTGGTAGATCTTCCACAGTTGAGAATGATATGCAGTGACAGTGTCTCCTTTCCTTGCCTCTCGCGGTTGTCTATATTTTGTCAAAAGCTGAAAAAGTTCCCCAGAGGCTTAATGAACGAGAAAAGGCCACTACAAGGTATTATTTTGGGACAAATGGAGTGGTGGCAAGGGTTGCAGTGGCAAGATGAAGATTTCAAGTCCTACCTCCTTCACCTTTTTATTCGAGGGTAATATCAGCATTTAGAGGTAATGATCATGTATCAATCTGTCTTGGGCTTATTAACTATCTTGAAGCTCCATGTTTACTTGATTCAATTATTCACAATTGCAGGAATGAATGAAGTCCATAGATGGTTCATAGAGATGCCAAGTGTTTTTTTACGTTTTCTGGGCTTGTACAAGTTCAGAATGTCAAACCTGCAATATTTAGCACTTTCCAGGTCACATATTCTTGTTGCTACTGTAAGAGCTCTTGTTGCAAACTTTGTGGCAATTTCGGAGCAAGACTATATTAGCTGGTAAGAGTTTGAAACAATTGCTTTTGAAGGTTAATTGTGGCGTTGATGGTGATGTGATCAGAAATCCCATCAAATTTCAGGAATTTTGTTGTTGAGATTGTTATTTTTTAGCATAGTTTTTGATCAGTCATTCTTCACAAGTGATAAGTTATCATCGTAGCAACCATTCCATAAGAACACAAGTGATAAGTTATAATTAAAGTCATTTATTTATTACAAAAAGGGTAAGTTTTATGTGAGGTTTCTTTGCACATCCATCTCACGAGGCATTACACAAAGAAGGGGCGTAGCTACAAAAACCTATTGAGAAATTAATTAACAACGCTTAAAGAGGCAAAGCTTAAAGTCTTCCCTCCATTATTTATATCCTTCCCAACAACTTCTTACCTCTCACAACCTTCTCATCATCTAGCAAACTGATCTTCATATTAAAAAGCCCACACCCAGATTTCATTTATTTACCTCTCACCATTTTGTTCTCCGTCTTCTACTCTGATCTGTCCTTCTTGTCATTAAGATTTTGTATCTGTGCATTTAAATCACAATTGGTGATCTGTTTTCATAATCATTTGCTCATCTGCATCCTTTTTGGGTCTTGTTCTGTTTCCATTTTCATCATCAGTGAGAGCTTCCTCCATCTCTCACTTTTCTGCTCCCATCTGTTTTAGCTACATCCAGTTCTTTGTTTGATCTCCAAAAATCTACATGTTCAGCCGCTTTAGATAGGAGAAGCATCCTCAGTAAAGCACCCTTCATAGCTGGCTTCATCTTGCACTTGATCGGCTTTCATCTTCTTCCCCACCTTCATTTACAGTTAGTCATCGAGCTCCCTTTCTTAGTTTCGTTCAATTTCCATTTTCTTCGTCAGTTCCTTTCCTCCTCTTTAGCTATATCCAATCCTTGTTTCTCCACATCAACAATATGTTCAACCACTTCAGAAAGAAGAAAATTACTCAGAAAAGCACTCCCATCAATCCTAATGTAGAAGAGATCCTCAATAATGCAATGAGGATTCATCGAGCACATCAGACCAATATAAAACCTGATCCAGCTTTGGCGCAAGGTCAAACACAAGAAAATTTGATTATGGTTGGATCATCTACTTCTGTTCCTATACAAGCCATGTCAAGCCCTTCTACGTCCACTTCTGCTGCAAATCACGAGCAATTGCAAGTGATTTCTGGGCAAGCTGAACTTCCGCAAAGAGTAGCTGGCAGGGGTTGGATCTCTTCCTCGGTCTCCATTGGGCAAGACGAAGCCTTCAATGAGGTATGCAAATTTCTTACAGAAAATGATGTTGCAATGATTGGAATTTATGGCATGGGAGGGGTTGGTAAAACCACTTTTATGAAAAAAGTTCGGAAAGAGTTTTTGGAACCCTCTAATTTCAAAGTCCTCTCTACCGTTGTTTCGAGAACCGTAAATATCGATATAATTCAAGAAGATTTAATGAGGGATTTGGGTTTACCCTTTGAGAGGAACGCCAATCGTTGCAAGCGTGCAAGGGATATAAGTACCGCAATTGCTAATTTCTCCAAGAAACTAGCTCTACTTTTTGATGATATATGGAAAGTTTTAGATTTAGATGAGATTGCCAATTATTTGGGTGCGATTGATTTGAATACGTCTGTTTTCAAAGTAATTTTTACCACTTGGTTGGAAGATGTATGCTCACAGATGCAACCTTGTTGGTGTGCCAGCCCAATTGGTGGGCTTAGGCATTAGTGGGTTGTAAGCCCACACGTGTAAACAAACTAATAAAACCATTAGGGTTTGCTTTTAGCAAAGTTAAGCATCAAAAGAAAAAGAGAGGCAGCAAGTGAGAGGGAGGGAGACAGCAAGAGAAAGAGAGAGAGAAGGGTGGTTTTGGGTGAGTAAATCAAGTCCGTTGTGGGTGAAACTTCAGATGTTGGTTCATAGCGACACGCTCATCGTTTCTACCGGTACCGTTTCTCTGTTCGTCGTCTCTAGATATCCATTCGGGTATTTCCACTATTTTGGTGAGAGTTATTGTTCTCTTGTATCCACCTAGGTGATTAGGTGATGATTGAGACTTGTTGTTGATACCCATTATTATTATTCGTGATAATGGAAGTTTAAGTGGCCTGATCGGGTCCCGTGGTTCTTTACCCATTTGGGTTTTCCACGCCAAAAATCTTGCGTATCGTTTTCGTTTGATTGTTTGTTTACTATCGTTCTTGTGATTGTGTTTGGATATCCGTTTGGTTTGGACTTGGTGCTAAATTTCAGGAAAAAGTCGCATTCCGCTTAGGTGGCTTTTTTATCAACAAACTGGTATCAGAGCCAGGTTGTAGTCCTTGTGCCTAGTTCAAATCATGGAGGGTAACACAAGTCGGATGGTAACGTTGAATGGCTCCAACTACCATGTGTGGAAAGGGAAGATGGAGGATCTTCTTTATGTGAAGGATTATTATTTGCCTGTGTTCGCTGGAGCGAAGCCGGCTGATAAGTCGGACGTCGAATGGGAATTAGTTCATCGCCAGGTGTGTGGCTACATTCGACAGTGGGTAGATGATAACGTCCTCAACCACGTCAGTGAAGAAAAGAACGCAAAGAGCTTATGGAATAAGCTCGAGGAGTTGTACGCTCGGAAGACCGGCAACAACAAGTTGTACTTGATCAAGCAGCTTCTTGGTTTGAAGTACCAGAATGGGAAAGCGATGACAGACCACTTGAACACATTCCAGGGGATCATCAATCAGTTAGCTGGAATGAAAATCAAGTTTGATACAGAGGTTCAAGGGTTGATGCTTCTTGGTACTTTACCGGACTCGTGGGAGACATTCAGAATGTCGTTATCGAACTCGGCTCCAGATGGTGTGTTGGAGATGGATGTAGTCAAGAGCAGTGTTTTGAACGAAGAGATGAGAAGAAAGTCGACAGGGTCCTCTTCACAGTCAGATGTCTTGGTCACCGACAACAGGGGGAGGAGTCAGAGTAAGGGTCCGAAAGATAGAAGCCGAAGTAAGAGCAAGACCGGCAGGTACGCCAATATTGAGTGTCATCACTGCGGCAAGAAGGGCCACATCAAGAGATTTTGTCGCAAGTTTCTTAGGGAGAACAAAAATGACAAGGGAAAAGAGAAGAATACCGGTGATGGGGAAAAAGGAGACAAGGTCGTGACAGCAGCCACAGATGAGTTCCTAGTGATGTATGATGCCGATACCGTTAATGTCGCTTGTCAGGAGACCAGTTGGGTGATCGATAGCGGTGCTTCGATTCACGCTACTTCGCGGAGGGATTTCTTTAAATCCTACACTCCCGGTGACTGTGGAAGTGTTAGGATGGGTAACGATGGCGTTGTTAAGGCCATTGGTATGGGAGATGTGCACTTGGAGACCGAGAGCGGCAGCACCTTAGTCTTGAAAGGTGTAAAGCACATCCCCGACATCCGCATGAATTTGATCTCCACTGGCAAGCTCGACGACGAAGGGTATTGTAGCACTTTTTGTGACGGGAAGTGGAAACTCACCAAAGGCTCTTTGATTGTGGCGAGAGGACAGAAGTGTTCCTCACTATACGTGATGAATGTGAAGATCGCGGTTTCCACGATTAATACGGTGGATGATGAAGGCATTGCAGAACTCTGGCACAACCGGCTTAGCCATATGAGCGAGAAAGGCCTAATGGTGTTGGCCAAGAAGAATCTCCTCTCAGGTATGAAGAATGGTTGTTTGAAGCGCTGTGTTCATTGCTTAGCAGGTAAGCAAACGAGAGTTTCCTTCAAGAGAGTTCCCCACCCTCGCAAGCCGGGTATTCTGGATATGGTTCATTCTGATGTGTGTGGTCCGATGAAGACGAGAACACTTAGTGGTGCCTTGTACTTTGTGACTTTTATCGATGATCATTCAAGGAAGATTTGGGTGTACATGTTGAAGTCAAAAGATCAAGTTGTAGACGTCTTCAAACAGTTTCATGCCCGCGTGGAAAGATGTACAGGTGTGAAGCTCAAGTGTATCCGAACAGATAATGGAGGGGAGTATTGCGGCCCGTTTGATGAGTATTGTAGGCAACAGGGCATTCGACATCAAAAGACACCTCCAAAGACTCCTCAGTTGAATGGCTTAGCTGAGAGGATGAACCGAACACTAGTTGAGAGAGTGAGATGTTTGCTTTCACAGTCACAGTTGCCGAGGTGCTTCTGGGGTGAAGCTTTGAGTACAGTGGTACATGTTTTGAATCTCACACCGTGTGTTCCGTTAGGTTTTGAGGTTCCGGATAGGATGTGGTCGGGAAAGGAAGCTTCGTACAGTCATCTGCGTGTCTTTGGTTGTAAGGCCTTTGTTCACATTCCGAAAGATGAGCGATCGAAGCTCGATGTGAAGACAAGGCCGTGTGTGTTCATCGGTTATGGTCTCGATGAGTTTGGTTATAGGTTCTACGACCCGGTGCAGAGAAAGCTTGTCAGAAGCCGAGATGCAGTGTTCGTGGAAGACCATGGTATCAAAGACATTGATAAGGCGGAGATGGAAGAGCAGTACAGCGACGATCTGATCGATTTAGATCCAGTCCCTACACCTGTAGTGTATCCCGATCAAGGGGGAGCGGCTCCGGAGGATATTACCGGTCCCGCAAATGGTGATTTCCCTACAGTTGATGATGTCGAGCCAACTAATGAAGTTGAAGAAGAGATTCACGAGTCACCAGAAGAACCTTTTTGAGAAGATCCACTAGAGAACGGTTTCCGTCTACGAGATACTCTTCAGATGAGTATGTGATGCTCACCGATGTCGGAGAGCCGGAAACTTACCAAGAGGCGACCTCAGTTGATGAGAAGAAGCAGTGGTTGAAAGCCATGGAGGAGGAGATGGAGTCTCTTCGCGAGAACCACACTTATGACTTGGTGAAGTTACCGCAAGGCAAAAAGCTCTCAAGAATAGATGGGTCTACAGGTTGAAGATCGAAAATGCTAGCTCGCAGCCACGATTCAAGGCACGGTTGGTTGTGAAAGGGTACGGTCAGAAGAAGGGAATCGACTTTGAAGAAATATTCTCGCCAGTGGTGAAGATGCCCTCGATCCGAGTTGCCCTTGGTTTAGCGGCCTGCCTGAACCTGGAGATCGAGCAACTTGATGTAAAAACTGCATTTCTTCACGGAGACTTAGACGAAGAAATTTACATGGAGCAGCCCGAGGGATTCAAAGTCAGAGGGAAAGAGCAGCTTGTTTGCAAGTTGAAGAAGAGCTTGTATGGCTTGAAACAAGCTCCGCGGCAGTGGTACAGGAAGTTCGACTCTTTCATGGTGAGTCGTGGGTACAGCCGGACATCGTCAGACCATTGTGTGTTCGTCAAGAGGTATTCAAATGATGATTTCATTATTCTTCTCTTGTATGTCGACGATATGTTGATTATAGGCCATGATACTAGCAAGATTGCTGAGTTGAAGGGAGAGTTGAGCGAGTCTTTTGCGATGAAAGACTTAGGAGCGGCGAAGAAGATACTCGGTATGAAGATCTCTCGTGATAGAAAGAATGGGAAACTATGGTTGTCTCAGGAAGACTACATTGAGAAGGTTTTAGAGAAGTTCAATATGAGCAAGGCCAAATCTGTGTGCTCTCCACTTGCAGGTCACTTCAAGCTCAATTCGGAGCAATGCCCCACAAGTGATAAAGATAAGGCGGACATGAGTCGAGTTCCGTATGCGTCCGCGGTTGGCAGTTTGATGTATGCCATGGTTTGCACCAGGCCTGATATTGCTCATTCCGTTGGAGTAGTCAGTCGTTTCCTCTCCAATCCTGGCAAAGAACATTGGGAAGCAGTGAAGTGGATATTGAGATATCTCCGAGGTACTTCCAGGGTTTGTTTACGTTTCGGTAGTAGTGAACCTTTGCTAGTTGGGTACACCGATTCAGACATGGCAGGTGATGTTGATTCCAGGAAGTCCGTTTCAGGATTCTTGATGACTTTTGCAGGGGGGCCGTGTCGTGGCAATCAAAGCTGCAAAAGTGTGTGGCGCTATCTACCACAGAAGCCGAGTATATTGCAATTACTGAGGGTTGCAAGGAGGCTTTGTGGATGAGAAGATTCCTTGATGAATTAGGTTTGCGCCAAGACAAGTATGTTGTGTTCAGCGATAGCCAGAGCGCTATCCACCTCTCCAAGAACTCATCGTTTCATTCAAGGTCGAAACATATCGACGTGAGGTATCATTGGATTAGAGATTTGCTTGAGACGAAGCAGTTGCACTTAGCCAAGGTACACACCAGTGAGAATGGTTCGGATATGTTGACCAAGACTTTGCCGAAGGAGAAGCTTGAAGCTTGTCGGCGAAGAGCGGGCTTGTCAGAGCCCACCACTTGAGCTGGAGGGGGAGTTTGTTGGTGTGCCAGCCCAATTGGTGGGCTTAGGCATTAGTGGGTTGTAAGCCCACACGTGTAAACAAACTAATAAAACCATTAGGGTTTGCTTTTAGCAAAGTTAAGCATCAAAAGAAAAGAGAGGCAGCAAGTGAGAGGGAGGGAGGCAGCAAGAGAAAGAGAGAGAGAAGGGTGGTTTTGGGTGAGTAAATCAAGTCCGTTGTGGGTGAAACTTCAGATGTTGGTTCATAGCGACACGCTCATCGTTTCTACCGGTACCGTTTCTCTGTTCGTCGTCTCTAGATATCCATTCGGGTATTTCCACTATTTTGGTGAGAGTTATTATTCTCTTGTATCCACCTAGCGTGATTAGGTGATGATTGAGACTTGTTGTTGATACCCATTATTATTATTCGTGATAATGGAAGTTTAAGTGGCCTGATCGGGTCCCGTGGTTCTTTACCCATTTGGGTTTTCCACGCCAAAAATCTTGCGTATCGTTTTCGTTTGATTGTTTGTTTACTATCGTTCTTGTGATTGTGTTTGGATATCCGTTTGGTTTGGACTTGGTGCTAAATTTCAGGAAAAAGTCGCATTCCGCTTAGGTGGCTTTTTTATCAACAAACTGATAGAGAGATCAAGATTTTAGGGTGGGATGATACATGGGCTCTATTTGCAAAAAATGTCGGGACTAAGACCCTCCATTCCAATAATGAAATCCTTGAGCTTGCTAAAATTGTTGCCAAAGAATGTGGAGGGTTGCTGCTCACACTTACCGTCATTGGCAGGGTTATGACATGCAGATATAGTCGGGAGCATGGGAGGATGCATTGTTTACTCTCCGAAAGTCCCCATCAAAGTCGTCGGGGTCTTAGGAAAGACTATTTTCTGTCTTGAAATTGAGTTATGACAACATACAAAGTGATCTTGAGAAGGAGTGTTTCTTGTTTTGCTGCTTGTATCGGGAAGATTGGGTAATCGACCAACGTGAACTTGTAGAATTTGGGATTGGAGACTGAATTTTAGATTTGGATGGCAGTTATCATGAAACATGCAATAGAGGGGATGCAATTATAGATGGGCTGCTGGCTGCATGTCTCATTGAAGTGAAGGGTCAGCGCCTAACAATGCATGATATCATTCGTGACTTGGGACTATGGATTGCCTCCGAATCGAGATTCTTTGTTCACAATGGACGGTTGAAGTTGACGAAAGACCATTTGATGAATCGGTGGAAGCAGGCCCATGGGATCTACGTACTCAGAGGGGGTGATTTACCGGAACGACCTCATTGCCAAGATTTGTCTGCATATTAATTGGGGTCTAGAAACTTAAGTTAGCAAAATAATTTGTTTCAGTTCATGGACATATTGAGGATCTTAAAAGGGACCAATATTGAATTTTTTGATACATCACATGATGTGCTAGGACAATTGGTCGAGTTGAGACATCTTTCTTTACTTGCTACTAATCTAAAAAGGTTTCCAGCGAGGTTGGGAAAGTTGAGAAAATTGATTGTGTTAGAAATAGAATTTGAAGATGGTATTATTTCTATTCCACCCGCCATAGGGCAACTTACAGAGCTAAGAAGGCTCTCAATCTCTAGCCACAATCCGATAAAGGTGTTACCAATGCAACTTGGGAAGTTGTGCAAGCTAGAAGAACTAGTTTCGGGAAAGCATGCATATTTTCCAAAAGCAATGGATGATTATATTAATCAGATTCCGGAAGGAATATTTCTGGGTATGGCGGAGCTTAGAACACTCGAGCTTTAAGTGACGAGTGTGAGCATATTACCGGCTGATTTCTGGCATTTGAACAAGCTGGAACATCTGCGTATCACATCCTTGGAATTACTAAAATATCATGTGGAAAGCTTGCGAGAATATCCATCTCGGCTGGAAGATGGGGCAGGTGTGCAAATTGGCCAAGAAGATGTTTGTTTAAGCTGCATACAAGGTCTAAAGCGGTTGTCCAGGTGTCTAAGAAATGTTGAAATGAGAAGGTGGCCAATATTTAAGTGGGGGGACATGGAAACAGCACTTGAGGCCAAGTGCGAGCTATCAAAGCTGAAATTTTGCGGATTTCTGTTTGATGAAATCGTAATAAGTAAAAGCTCTTGTTTTAACAAGGTGACTAGCTTTAGTGTTGTGAGATGCCCCAAACTAGAGAAGTTGGAAGTAGATGGGCATGCCCTCAATGGTCTTTCCGATTTGAGAATCCACAGTTGCGCTACCCTCACATATATTATTGGTCTTGAGCATCTTCAATGCCTCAAGCATCTTAGTATTTCAGTATGCCCGGTACTTGAAGGAGAGCTCATAAAGCCAAATAAGGGAATTGGGTGCTTGCCCTGTTTAGAGTCGCTTCGTCTCCGTAATCTTCCTCAATTGAGAATGATATGCATTGACGATGTCTCCTTTCCTTGCCTCTCGCAGTTGTGTATCAGTTCTTGTGAAAAGCTGGAAAAGTTTCCGAGAAGCCTAATGAACGAGAAAAGGCCACTGGGAGGTTTCATTGCGGGAAGGAAGGAGGGGTGGGAATGGCTACAGTGGCAAGATAGAAGAGTTTGAGTGCTGCCTCCTTTCCCTTTATTCATCTTAAAGCCTGGATTGATGGCCACATGTGCGTCATCTTTATGTGTATTTGGGTGCTTTTCATTTGTTGTGTTTGTGGGATGTCAAAATGTCGAACCATGCATTTGATTTCGGATCCAATCTTGCATTCAGTACTTATCTTATCAATCAAGTCATGCTCTTGAGGCCCTTGGTGCAAGTATAAAAGTAATATAATATCATTAAAATTAAATAACGAACTTTTTATAAAAAAAGGGAGGGACATTTTTATATTACATGGTCGTAGGAAAATCAAGCATAGTTACCTGAGAAAATTTTAAATTATCTAAAATATTCTCGCTTATAAAATTTAAAAAAATAGGTTTAAGGTGGCGGCTATATAGCTACCCACAGTCTCGGCTCTGGCCGCCCAAGGCTAGGCAGCCGAGATCCGGCCATCCTCAACCTTTAGGGTCCGCCGCTGTCAACCAAAATTTTTATTTTATTTTTTAAATCGCAATCAAGGCGTGGCCGGCTAGATCCGATTCCTCCAAGTCTTGATTTGGCCACCCCCGCCTTGCCGATGATTTTTTAACGCCAATGAGGGACCAATAATTTGTTTTTTTTAATATTTTTTAAAACAAATTGGAGGTAATTTTGTTGCTATAATAAAAATTTCTTTTTCTAGTAATTATGCTTACCATCACCTGGTAATTTAAAAAAATATCCCCCCTTTTTAAAAGAGTACAATTTTAGATTGTTTATAGAAAGTGAGGATATTTACAAAAAAATGAAAAAAAGAGTAAGAAGATAAAAAAAATGCATAGTTCTGGTTCTTTCCCTTATGCATGTCCGCTGGGACTTCGTAATCATTTAGGAATGAAAAGAAAAATGATTCGTATGAAATATTGCCTTTTTTAAAAGAGGTATTGCGTAACATGATATTTGTATTTAGAACAGCAGACCATGGATGTAAGGAGGGTGTGACTCAGAATTTCTAAATGGACTGACGACGCTGTAGGATATTTTGTGGCAAAAATGCCACCAATATGATGGAAGATGATCAGAAAGTAGTCGCTAGAGCAATACGGTTGGGTGTCGACGACGGTACAATTGTATTTTATCATGTGCTATGTATTTGTGATCAAATTTAACAGACTAATTATGACTAAATAAAAATAAACCAAACATGTTTGACTGAATTACTGATCGAGGGACAGACAAAAATTATAAATTAATAATATTAGTGATAATTTTAAAGTTTATTACCAAAGTATCATTAAAAAATATTAAATCTAAAGCTCACTAACCTTAGTTTTTGAACTTTTCATAACAATATAGTATTTACTTATTCAAATATTTTTTCTTCAAAATGATTTTAATTTTTATGTTAATTAACATGAGAGAAACTAAGAAAAATAAAAGAGAATGATTATATAAATAAGGCATTAGTTTTCTAACAAAAAAATTAATATTTATAATGAGAGAATAATTAGACATAATGTAATAAATAGTGGATGAAATTAAATTTATATTTCAAGCAAATTTTACCAAGTTCGAGTGTGACTGATTTGACCAAATAATTTTTATCTGGATGACTGACTTTTTGCCCGGAGTTAAATAGTCAAATATGAATAATATTTGCCTGATGTCAATAACCGATGTCCACCCCTAAGTGCCACAATAGGATGGTTGGTCTGTGAGCTTGAAATGGAGGGGCTCAATTGCAAGTTTAATTATACTAGGAAAAGAATCCATTTATAATAAGAAAACAAGTTTTAACAATTATCTTCAATTTTTAATGAGGAATTATCAAATATAGCTTGTTATGAGTGGTTGTCATAGTAACAAAATTTAATTTCAAATCTTGTTAAGATATTTGGAAATCTCTAGAAAATATAATTTCAAATCTTACTAAGATGTTTAGAACCCTAATAAAATACAACCCTTTCATATAAACTACCTATTTTCCCATCTTTATTTGATTAGTAATTTTTTTAATTAAAAATTTTTTAAAAATAAAAAAAGAAGTGTGTTTATCAACTCTTGTCTACATCTTTATCAAATTTAAAATTTAATTAATTACAAAGTTCAATAAATAATAAAATTTTTTTTGCCAAGTGTCTTGTGTTGAGCTAAGTACATAATTTCTAAATGTGTACCTATTTATTTTAATTGCTAGGGTTAATAATTGGAGATTATGTGCATATTTTAATTAGAGCAAAATGGTAATAATTAATTAAGTAACGAACATAAAAATTTATTTTTTGCATTGAGTATCATTTTATAATGATGGCTGTTAGGTATAGCATAACACTTCATTCCATGCATTTAGATTATATTTACGCGTTAACCAATGGTTAAATTGTTTAAAAATTATATATCATAAATCCAATTTTTTTAAGTTAGTTAAAAATTAAGTTACCTAAAATACTTTCTCACCCACAAATATAAAATGTTCTAGCCATCTAAATTATATTAATTTAATATTAGAAATTATAAAATTAAGAAATAAATAATTTAATTAAAAAATTCATCAAATTAATATTGTGATAATTAAAATTTTCAAGATTAATATTAATATAAAAATAAATTTTATAATCATATATAAAATAAGTAAATAATATTTCCTCAAATTGGTAAATCAATACGGTAGAGCTTCTGCCATTACCGTTTATGCTGAATGTCAGTTCGGTTAAATCAATCGAATTTTTAACCGTTTTGCGTATACGATGAACAAGATATTTACCATTTTTGCTTCGTTAAATTCAGAACGGTGGGTAAATAGGAAAATCGATGGTCATTTACAGCAGCCACACAACAGTGCAACCAAAGCATGGCATTTTCATAGTCAGAACATCAATGAAGGCCATATAAACAATCTGAAGATCACAACCAGTCCTACCTACAGAAGTGGTCTTTTTCTCTCATCCTACACAAATCAGAATCACCTAACCAAGCAATTAAACTGTTCCTACTCTATCACCAAAAAAAAACACTCCCAACCAAACAAGCTGCCATACCAAAACCATCCAAGCAAAGATTGGAACTTTCTTTGTAACAACAGCCAAAGATCAAAAAGAGCAGCCAATGTAACACTACCACCACCAAGAATCCCCCAATCAAAGAACAGGCAGTTCCAACTCTTATGCGAACAAAAGCCGGCACAGAACACAAGAAAGGAAGAAACTTTTCATACTGAGAATGCCACTGGCCGCTTGATCTTGCCCCTCAGCACTCCGGTGAGCGACGCCGGTGACGTTGGCGGAGAAGAAGGCGTGACCAGGTTAGCGGTTGGGTTAATTGTATTTTCGACCTTTTTTCAATTCTAACGTTGCAAAATTACAATACCTCTCACCGTAATAAATATTTATTTAATTGTCTCTACACATCCACATCCATTGCAAACTGATGGGATTATTATAAGGACGGACTTAAGAAATTAAGTAACCCTAATTATTTGTATCCTTCTTTCGTATCTTCTTCCTCACCATTGCAAACTGATCTCTATAATAAACAACCCAAGCCCAAATTTTTTTGTTAAATTAAATAAATATTTATTATTTTTATTTAAAAATAATAATTAATAAAAATATTTTAAATTAATTTTATATATTATCAATCTATATTATTAATAAATTTCAAATATACCCGGATAGTGTGCAAATCTTTAACTAGTTGTTATTTTTCATTATTAAGATACTTGAAGTATAATTTTATGGAAATTAGGATTTTTTAAAGCCTATTTTTAAAGTCAAAATAAATTAGAATTTATAAATAAAATATTAAATTATTATATAATCCATCTCATTAATATATAAAAAATTATTTATAAAATTAAATTTTATCCTAGAACGTGTCACCCATAATATGGCTTCTGGCTTAGTATATATAACACTAAAGAATAGAAGCATTATTAGTAGCAAAATCTTGAAGATTAAAGCAAAAAATAAAATAAAAAACATGAAACTTTACAGCAGCCAAATTTCCAAAATATCTTGTAAACTCGGCAACAATATGCAACTCTGCTGGCAGTGCCAAAAAAACAAATGGCTTGCTATTATAAATGGATGGTTTTCTACAGCGTACCGTCTTTACTAAATATATAATTAAAATCATTTATTAAAAGAAATAAAAATGGATGCTATTATAAATGGATGGTTGGGGTAAGTACTGTTATGTGAGGTTTCTTTGTTATTGATGCGATTGTACGAGAAACGAAGAGCAGAGCAGAGTTCAAGGAATTAATTAAGTAGTAAAACTTTGAAGTCTTCCCTCAATTATTTGTATCCTTCCCGGCAACTTCTTAGCACTCACAACCTATCCTTATGCAAGTCCTTTAAAAATAAAAATCATTTATTAAAATTTATAAATAAAATATTAAATTATTATATAATTTATTTTATTATTACATGAAAAATTATCTATAAAAATAAATTTTATCCTCGTGTGAGTCACGCATAATACTGCTTCTTGCCTAATATATATAACACTAGAGAATAGAAGCATTATTAGTAGCAAAATCTTAGGATTAAAAGCACAAAATAAAATCAAAATCACGAAACTTTACAGACAGTCAAAGTTCAAATTATCTTGTAAATTCGGCACCAATATGCAATTCTTCTGGCAGTGCCAAAAAAACAAATGGCTTGTTATTATGAATGGATGGTTTTCTACAGCGAGAAGTCTTTACTGAATATATATAATTAAAATCATTTGTTAAAAGAAGTTAAAAGAAGGGGGTGGGTAAGTCTTTGTGCGTCTATCCGACGACGCGTTGTGATCGATGCAAAACTTTGAAGTCTTCCCTCAATTATTTGTTTCCTTCCCTGCAACTTCTTAGCGCTCACAACTTGTCCCTTATGTTTTCTGCAACTTCTTAGCACTCACAACCAGTCCTTATCCAAGTCACTTCGCACTCACAATCTTTTAAGAAATAAAAAAAGGGTTAGAATGAAGTATTGCACTCTTTATTAAAAAAATAATTTATTAAAAAAAGGTTTCCTTGCACATCCATCTCACGAAGACTATCGAAACAACAGCAAAGCAAAAACCCAAAGTCTTCCATCAATCTTTTCCATCTTCTACTCTGATCTGATCTGTCCTTCTTGTCATTAAGAATCTGTATCTGTCGTAGCTGCTGGCTTCAAATCACAATTGGTGATCCGTTTTCATAATCATTATCTCATCTGCATCCTTTTTGGGTCTTGTTCTGTTTCCATTTTCATCATTAGTGAGAGCTTCCTCCATCTCTCACTTTGCTGCTCCCATCTGTTTTAGCTACATCTAGTTCTTTGGCTGATCTCCAAAAATCGACGACATGTTCAGCCGCTTTAGAAAGAAGAAGCGTCCTCAGAATAGCACTCCCATCAATCCTAATATAGAAGGGTTTATCAATAATGCAATGAGGATTCATCATGCACATCAAACCACTACCGTAGATCTAGATCCACCTGACCCACGAGATCAAATGCTTGCAGCTGGACCATCTACTTCTGTTCCCGTAGATATGCCATGTCCCTCAACATCTACTTCTGCACAAGCTATTCCTCAAGCAGGTGGCAGGAGCTGGATTTCTTCCTCGGTCTCCATTGGACAAGATCAAGCCTTCAATGAGGTATGCAAATTTCTTACGCAAAATGAGGTGGGAATGGTCGGAATTTATGGGATGGGCGGTGTTGGTAAAACCACGCTCGTGAAAAAAGTTCGGAATGAGTTTTTAGAGCCCTCAAATTTCAAAGTCGTTTCTATTGTTGTTTCAAAAACTGTAAATGTTGATAGAATTCAAGAAGATATAATGAAGGAGATGAATTTACATTTTGACAAGGACACGCACCCACACAAACGTGCGAGGGACATAGGTAAGGAATTTGGTAATTACCCAAGGAAACTCGCCTTAGTTTTTGATGACATTTGGGAAGTTCTAGATTTGGATCTGGTTGGAGTATCAGGTGCGATTGGTTTTAATACATCTACTCTCAAAGTAATTTTTACCACTCGTTTGGAAGATGTATGCTCACATATGCAGGCTGATAGAGAGATCAAGATTAAACCTTTAGGGTGGGATGATTCATGGGCACTATTTGCAAAAAATGTCGGAACCAAGACCCTTCATTCCAATAATGAAATCCTTGACCTTGCTAAAAGTGTTGCCAAAGAATGTGGAGGGTTGCCGCTCGCACTTACAGTCATTGGCAGGGCAATGACATGTAGATATAGTCGGGGAGCATGGGAGGATGCGTTGAATATCTCTACGAAAGTCTCCATCAAAGTTTTCAGGGTCTGAGGAAAGGCTATTTTCTGTCTTGAAATTGAGTTATGACAACTTACAAAGTCATCTTGAGAAAAATTGTTTCTTGTTTTGCTGCTTGTATCCGGAAGATTGGGTAATAGATGGGTTATGACAACTTACAAAGTCAACGTGAACTTGTACAGTTTTGGATTGGAGATGGAATTTTGGATTTGGATGGCAGTTATCATGAAACATGCAATAGAGGGTATGCAATTATAGATGGGCTGCTGGCTGCATCTCTAATTGTAGAGAAGGATCAGTACCTAACAATGCATGATATCATCCGTGACTTGGGAATATGGATTGCCTCTGAATCAAGATACTTCGTTCATGGTGGCCGATTGAAGTTAGCGAAAGACCATTTGATGAATCTGTGGAAGGAGGCTCATGGGATCTACGTACTCGGAGGGGATGATTTGCCGGAACGACCTCATTGACAAAATTTGTCTGCATTAATCTTGAATATTAATTCGGGTGTTGGAAAACAGAAGTTGCGAAATAACTTGTTTTCTTCCATGGACAAATTAAGGATCTTAAAAGTGGTTGATATTGAAATTTCTGATACATTGCATGATGTACTGGGACAACTGGTCGAGTTGAGGCATCTTTCTTTATTTGGCACCAATATACAAAGCTTTCCAATGGAGTTAGGAAACTTTAGAAAATTGATTGTGTTAGACATTAAATTTATAGTTAATATAATTTCTATTTCACCTGCCATAGGGCAACTTACGGAGCTAAGAAGGCTCTCAATCTCCACACCCATAAAGGTGTTACCTGTGGAACTTGGGAAGTTGAGCAAGCTAGAAGAACTAGTTTTGACACAGCAATTATATATTGAAATATCCATGGACGATTATATTAATCAGATTCCCGAAGGAATATTTCTGGGTTTGGCGGAGCTTAGAATACTCGACCTTGGGGTGACGAGCTTGAGCATATTACCGGCTGATTTCTGGCATTTGAACAAGCTGGAACATCTGCGTATCAAATGTTTGGAAATACTGCAACATCATGTGGAAAGCTTGCCAGAATATCCATCTCCGATGGAAGATGGGGCAGGTGTGAAAATTGGCCAAGAAGATGTTTGTTTAAGCTGCATGCAAGGTCTGAAGCGGTTGTCCAAGTGTCTAAGAGTTGTTGAAATGAGAAGGTGGCCAATATTTAAGTGGGGGGACATGGAATCAGCACTTGAGGCAAAGAGCCAGCTGTCTGAGCTGATATTTGGTGAATTTCTGTTCGATGAAATTATAATAACAAGTAAAAGCTCTTGTTTCTCCAAGCTGAATCGCTTAAGTATTGTGGAATGCCCCAAATTAGAGAAGTTGGAAGTAGGTGGGGATGCCCTCAATGGCCTTTCATCTTTGACTATCGATCGGTGTGCTTCCCTCATACATGTTATTGGTCTTGAGCATCTTCAATGCCTCAAGCATCTTTATATTTCATTATGCCCGGAACTTGAAGGAGAGCTCATAAAGCCAAATGAGGGAATTGGGTCGTCACCTATCATGTGCATGCCCTGTTTAGAGTCACTTTGTCTGAATTATCTTCCACAGTTGAGAATGATATGCAGTGACAGTTTCTCCTTTCCATGCCTCTCGCAGTTGTTTATCAATTGTGAAAAGCTGGAAAAGTTCCCCAGAGGCTTAATGAACGAGAAAAGGCCACTACAAGGTTTTATTTTGGGAGAAATGGAGTGGTGGCAAGGGTTGCAGTGGCAAGACGAAGATTTCAAGTCCTACCTCCTTCACTTTTTAGGCGGTTAATGATCAAGTATCAATCTGTCTTTGGCTTATTAACTATCTTTGAAGCTCCATGTTTACTTGATTCAATAATTCACAATTGCAGGAATGAATGAAGGTCCATACATGGTTCATAGAGATGTCAAGTGTTTTTTTTCGTTTTCTGGGGTTGTATAATTTCAGAATGTCAAACCTGCAATATTTAGCACTTTCCAGGTCACATATTCTTGTTCCTACTGTGAGAGCTCTTGTTGCAAACTTTGTGGTAATTTCAGAGGAGGACTATACAAGCTGGTAGGAGTTTAAAACAATTGCTTTTGAAGGTTAATTGTGGCGTTGATGGTGATGTGATCAGAAATCCCATCATATTTCAGGAATTTTGTTGTTGAGATTGTTATTTTTTAGCATAGTTTTTGATCAGTCATTCTTCACATATTTGTAGTTGGAGTATTTTGGTGGCCAAAGATGATTAATCAACAACCAAGTTGTTATATAAAAGAAAAAAGAAGATGAACCAAGTTATCATCGTAGCAACCATTCCACAAGAACACAAGTGATAAAGAGTTCAACCAATACCAACTTTAACTCTTTAAGTTTTTAAACTTCTAAAAACACAACTCATACCTCTACTTTTCTATTAGCCATTTCATTGATTGAATCGCTCACAAAATGACTCTTCGGTATTAATAAATTTCTTCCTGCTTATTTTTTTCATAAAAGTACCACAAACCATTGCATTCCATGAGCAGGGTATATACAAAATTTATAGAGATCAAATTCTCCATAAATTGCATTACTTTGAGGTACACTTCAATCCATTATAAGGTTAAAATTTGCAAATATAACAGAAAATTTGTTAAAATTACAATCATTAATTGAAAATCAAAATCACGCCCATGCATCATCTAGCAACCGGGTGTTACTTGCATATCTTCCTACACACACATGCATATAAGTTTATCTCATTATTTTACGAAAGTTTATTTATTCGTAATATAAGTAGCGCATAACGCAACACAGCCAAAAGGATGGAAGCATTAATAGCAAAATTCTGGGGATAAAAGCAAAAGATAAATTCAAACTCATGCTACGTTACAGCAATCAAATTGTCAAATTATCTCGTAAACTCGGTACCAATATGTAAACTCTTCTGGTAGTACCAAAAACTGAATGGTTTTAATGAATGATTTTAGTTATTATAAAAAGATAATTTTCTACTGGTTAAAATCTTTACTGAATACATATAATTAAAATCATTTATTTATTAAAAAAAAGGGTAAGTGTTATGTGAGGTTTCTTTGCACATGTTGGGAAATAGACGCTTCAGCGGAAACAACCTAGAAAATATTTCCGCTCAAGATGAAATGAGAACAAATATAAGATGAATAGGAAATACCAAAAAATGGATAGAAACTTTCCTCCCAATTTAGAGAAAAGAAAACCAACCTACTCGATCAACTTTGATTAAGAAATCTCTTACAATCAAGTATCGAAAAAAAACCTCTCCTAACCCAAATCAGACCAATAACAAGATCTGAAAATACAATTCTTGAGAATACAATATATGAGAAATTGAGAAAACTAACAGACACCTCAAAAGAAAATTGGATCAACCTCACACCCTGGATGACGACCCCTACTTCAACTTGAGATGATGAAAACTTCTCCAAACTCTCCCTGTATGAGCCAAATGTGCTCAAAAGCTCTCAAGAGGATGTTCTGCTCTAACATTAGAATTCTCCTTTATATAGAAGAATATGAGTAGAATTCTAGAGGCCAACTCATTAAACTTCTATATCAAAGGACGAAATCACACTTCGGTATATGAAATGCTAACCATTAGTGCGATAACCGAAAAACCAAAAACTGGCAATTGAGTTTTTTAATGCGAATGGGTGAGGGAAACTCAACAAATCCTCCCCTTCACGAATCCATGAGCTAACTAGACATAAGTGGTAGCTAAATTTTCCATACCAGCTCCACTTCGACAAAATAAATGTTTGTCCTTTGTTACAATCTTGGTTAAGCATATCTGAGATGTTCTTGTCAGTGTGAACCTTGTTCAACTCTAACAACTTTTTCTCCAACACATCTCTTACCCAATAATATCGAACATCTATGTGTTTACTCTTTGAATGAAAACTAGAGTTCTTACTCAAATGTATAGCACTTTGACTATCACAAAGTACCTCATACTTATCTTGAATTATCCCAATTTCATTCAAAAATCTTTTCAACCATTAGAACTTCTTTGCAAGCTTCTGTAACTGCAATGAATTTAGCTTCAGTTGTGGATAGAGCAACACACTTTTACAATTTGGATTGCCAAGAAACAGCACCACCTGCAAAAGTAACAACAACCCCAGAAGTAGATCTCCTAGAGTCAAGATCACCAGCCATATCTGCATCAGTATAACATGATAAGATAGGCTTACCTCCCCCAAAGCATAAACCTAGCTTGGAAGTACCTCTCAAATATCTCAATATCCACTTAACTGCTTGCCAATATTCTCTACCAGGATTAGACAAATGTCTACTTACTGCACCGACAGCATACGCTATGTCTGGTCTAGTACAAACCATAGCATACATAAGGCTCCCTACAGCAGATGCATAAGGGACATTCTTCATTTCATTTACTTCTGCTTCACTTAGCTCACCCTTCTTCAATTTGAATTGAGCTCCTAGTGGAATAGAAACCGGCTTGGCTTCCTTCATGCTGAATCGCTCAAGAATTTTTTCAATGTATTTTTCTTGAGATAACCAAATTTTATTAGCTTTTCTATCTCGCCGGATAGATATGCCAAGAATTTGCTTAGCAGGACCCAAATCCGTCATAGCAAAGGATTTGCCTAATTTTTCCTTCAAATCTGCAATATTTTATTTGTCCTGTCCAATAATCAACATATCATCAACATAAAGAAGCAAAATGATAAAGTCATTCTTCCCAAATTTCTTGATAAATACACAATTGTCTGAAACAGTTTTGTTGTAGCCTTGACTATCCATAAAAGAGTCAAACTTCTTATACCACTGTCTAGGAGCTTGCTTCAGACCATACAAGCTCTTCTTTAATCTACACACCATCTGTTTCTTTTCCTTATCCACAAAACCCTCAGGTTGTTCCATATATATTGATTCATTAAGATCACCATGGAGAAATGCAGTCTTCACATCTAACTGTTCAACCTCCAAATCCATACTTGCAGCTAAACCTAGCACACAACGGATTGAAGACATTTTTACAACAGGTGAGAAAATTTCGTCAAAGTCAATACCTTTCTTTTGCCCAAAACCTTTCACCACAAGTCTTGCCTTGTACCTTGGTTGTGAGTTACCTTCTTCATGCTTAAGCCGATAAACCCACTTGTTCTTCAAGACCTTTCTCCCCTTAGGAAGATTCACAAGCTCATACGTCTTGTTCTCATGCAATGACTTTAATTCATCTCGCATGGCACTTACCCATTTGTCTTTCTCTTTGTGACTAAGAGCTTCACTGAAGTCTTCAGGCTCACCACTTTCTGTGAGAGTCACATAAGTAGACTTTGGATACTTCGTGGATGGCTTAACAATTCTACCAGATTTTGTTCTAGTAGCATCAGCCTCCCCTTGATCAACAACCTGATCACCATCATGTACCTGTTCATCAACAACATCAGGAACTATATCATTAGAAATGTCATTATCCTCACCTTCACCGTCACGAGGCAAAGAAATAGGAATGTCATCTCTGACTTCTTCATCAATCTGTTCAGCTACATCTTGAACAATATCCTCTACAACCTTTGGAGGAGCAGATGAAGTCTTAACCTTCACAACATAATCCTGGGTATCACTTTGGGTAGTTGTTTCATTCCCAAAGTCCTCTAGAAACTGATTCTCTCGAAACACCACATCCCGGCTTCGAACAATCTTCTTCTCCTTAGGATCCCAAAGTCTAAAACCAAACTCTTTATCCCCATAACCCAGAAATATGCATTCAAATGTCTTTAGCATCAAGCTTAGACCTTAGTTCCTTTGGCATATGTACAAAGGCTTTACAACCAAACACCCTTAAATGAGTGTATTTTACCTCCCTACCAGTCCAAACTTTTTCTGGAACATCTCCATCTAAAGCAAGTGTAGGAGACCTGTTAATTAAATAACAAGCAGTACAAACAGCTTCAGCCCAAAATTCTTTAGGTAATTTTGCTGTAGAAAGCATACACCTAACCCTTTCTTGAATTGTTCTGTTCATTCTCTCAGCCACTCCATTCAATTGTGGAGTATAGGGAACAATCTTCTCATGCCGAATGCCATGTTTGTCACAATAAACCTGAAACTCATTAGAACAATACTCACCTCCATTATCACTTCTCAAACATTTCAAAGTCTTCCCTGTTTCTCTCTCTACAAGAACATGAAATGATTTGAAAGTATTAAACACATCACTTTTATTCTTCAAACAGTAACACCATACCTTCCTTGAAGCATCGTCAATAAAAGTGACAAAATAAGAGGCTCCACCAAAAGACTTTATCTCCATTGGACCACATACATCAGAATGTACAAGTTCAAGTATTTGTGTCTTCCTTTTGCTAGTAGATACAAAAGAAGCCCTACGTTGTTTTCCAGCCAAACAATGATCACAAGAGCTTAGTGTTGTCTGATCAAGTTGTGGAAGATAGTTCTTCTTTTTCAAAAATTCTAGCCCCTTTTCACTCATGTGTCCCAACCTTCTATGCCACAAATCAGCTGTGAGAGTAGTAGAGGTAACATTAACCTCCCCGTGAACAAGACTAGATGTAGTCCTATAAAGACCACCACACTTCTTCCCTTTAGCAACCACTAGAGAACCTTTCACCAATTTCCATAAGCCACATGAAAATTGTGAAACATAGCCCTCATCATCTAGCACACCTGTTGACATCAAATTCAATCTTAAATCAGGAATATGACGTACATTTTTCAAAACAAGTTTGCAACCAGAATCGGTCACAATATGCACATCACCATGACCAACAATTTTAGAAGTCCCATTGTTGCCCATCTTCACCACACCTAGATCAGCTGTCACATAGGTGTTGAAGAAATCTTTACATGGGGTAGCATGAAACGATGCGCCAGAATCAATCACCCAACTAATATCATCATTAGTTGTCAAACAATCATTTCCTTCATCAAGTATGATTAGTATATCTTCTGTTGCAACATTGGCAGTCTTATCATCTTCACTCTTATTGTCAAGCACCTTACCATTTCTTAGATCTTTCTTGTATTTGTAACAGTTCTGCTTCTTATGGCCGGCTTTATCACAATAAAAGCACTTGAAGGTCTTGTTTCTGGATTTAGACCTTCCTCTACTCTTATCTCTTCCACTTGGATTCCTACTCTTTGATCTTCCTCGAGAAGTAAATTCAGAAACCAAAGATTGAGATGAATTAGAGAAGGTTACCTGTTGTGTTTTCCTTCTCACTTCTTCACTCAAAAGGCAACTTGAAACCATATCAAAAGTCAGCTGCTTGTCAGAATTATTCAAAGAAATGACTAGAGGTTCCCAAGACTCTAGTAAAGTATTCAATAATAGACAAGCTTGCCAAGCATCATCAAGAGGCATATTCAAACTAGATAATTGAGTTAATATACCTTGCATCTCATTGATGTAGTCACTGACTTCTGTGCCATCCTTATACCGAAGATTCATCAACCTTCTGACCAGCAAATTTCGGTTTCCAGGAGTGTCTCTCTCATACATATACAAGGGCTTATCCCAAAGCTCCTTAGCTGTCTTTGTTCCCGTCACATGGTTATATACATTCTGTTCTAACCATTGTCTAATCAAAGCCATGCATTTTCTATCCATCTTGATCCATTCAGCGGTGACCCTCGACTCAACCTTAGCAGTAGGTGGAGGAGGAATCGAAGGAGCCTTCCCTTCATCAGTCAACGGTGAACTGGAACTTGACGAAGCCGTCCCTTCATCAATCACAACCGGAGTGGCACTCAACGATGGACTGGTCAACTCATGAGGACCAAGAATTGGATCATATAAATCCTTAGTGAATAAATAATCAATCATACGACCCTTCCAGTAATGCCAATTAGACTTACCTTTAAGGGCGACCATCTTAACATGTTTATCATCATTCATCTTGACACAAAAAAAGGTTACTTGTAAAACCCACAATTTGAGTCAGGGTTTTATATTCAGAACCGGTCGGTTCGACCGTTATTTTCGAGTCGAGTCAGTTTCAGAACACGTGTACTGAGCCGATGCCGGTCTCGTGTATGAGCCATGAGGGTCATGTGTACCCAAGTATATAATGATAATGTCATGAACACAACAGAAAAGAATGAGTTATCAGAATATATGAGAGTATGCAGTTCATTTTTTTTATTATGATATATAATGGATCGTAGAATTAGCTTTAGGCTGTTTACCGCGTTAGGACGCGTTACGGGCATTTTAGGTGGGTTGATAGTTCTAGAGCATATCATTATGATTTTTTTTTAGTGTTGTTTGATTTTACGGGATTTTTCTCAATTTTTATGAATTTTTTTTAGGATTTAATACGACTTAGGTACTGTACTTGACTCGAGCCGGAGACGAGTCAAGTCTTAATTACAAGTTTGCCACCCAACCAATTCTTCTCCACCCCCGACCTTTTCTCCCCCACGCCCAACCCCTAGCCGCCGCGCCGCCCCTGTTCGCGCGCCACCGGCCGACGCCGCCCGGCCACCGATCGCCGCCCCTAGCTCCGCCACGACGTTGCCGTGCCGCCCCGACCAGCCCCGGCCGCTGCCAGGCCGCCGCGTCGTCGGAATTGGCTCGCCTAGCGCCGCGGCTACATTTCGGTCGTGTCGCCGATTCCACCGCCGGCGACCATCGCCACCACGATCAGGTGGTCGCCTCAGCACCCTCGACCACCCAGTGACCCTTCCTGCCCGGAGCGGAGGCCATCGCTGCTGTGGCCGGCCGGATCTAGCCACCATCACCGCAGCCTTTGTTTTAGCCATTTTCTGGCGAGCCACCGCCTCGGCCGACTATGTCGACGTCGTGGATGTGTCGGGCTCGCCGAGCCGGTTCCAATGGTACCCTATATGACCCCTATCCAGCTAGTAGACGCCGCTGGTAATTGTCGCCGGAAAACCGCCGGAAGGTTGCCGGAAATCCTTTGAAGCCGCCGGAAAACCGCCGGAAAATCGGGTTCGCTGGGATTTGTCGGATCTTCCGAGGAGTTCATCCAGTTGATCCCGATCGAATGTCGGACGCCGATGAGCGCCGAATTCAAGCTCCGAGACGCGCGACGGAACCCTAGCCGTCGCCGATTGCCGATGACGTGAGGTATAATTACCTCTGAATTTATAATTTAAACTTGATGATTGTTAGCATAGCATGCTAGGGTTAATTTATTGATGTGATTAATGTTTAATGATGGATGAAACGATGAGTTGCATGATGAGATTAAGTGTGAATGAAGAGTAAGTGATCTAATGAAGTAGATCAGGTCAGAGCATGATAAGTGACCACGACATAAGTTACAGACACGTAATAAAATTAGTATGAATAGGATGAGCTAGGATTAATTAATTTTTATGATTTTCTGATTGTTATGTTGATGGATGCTTGCATTGTGATTGTGATGTTATTGAGTTTGATGCATCATTTAGTTAGCGGGCGTTAGTATTTAGTTTTGATGTGTAGGTACGGAGTAGGAGCTCGCCGCCTAGGCGCGATGACACGCTTGGAGCTTTTACCAGGTCCGTTAGGACTTCTCTCTGATTTTTATGATCTTTTCTATTGTATGTTTGATTTATTGTCTGCAGGACGGGTTAAGTGGCATTTTATCGGATCCCACTTAACTCGGGTCATTTAACCGAATATTTTTCGGATTAATAACCCCTTGAGGATGAGATCCCTCCAGGTTGATTTCGAAAACAAGATCCACCAAAAGTTGCCTTCGGGCCTATTATATAAATCCCTACCCAGCCCTATATATATGCAGTTTTCGCGTTTTTAGTGAGACGAGAGACGGAGAAATCGACTGCACGTACCATGCAGAGGATTTCGTGACAGTCAAAGCGGGCTCTAGATTAGTGCCAGCGGACTGTTCCATTCCCGAGGGATCCTGACAACTCCGCGTTTGAGTTCCTCACACCCGGAGAACGTGGAGGTTTACGGGTACTGTTTAATACAGCGTATGTCCGGACTTGTGGTTCAAAGGGTACTAAAGGTGACTGCCTGAGAGTACTCGGCCTTCGTGCTCAAGGCCAGGAAAAATATGGAGGTAAGGAGAGGGCTTAGGATAAAGTTTCACGAGAAGTACTGAAAAAGAAGTACCGAGAGCGGCACAGTACCAGCAGCAGATCAGTAAGTTCGGGATGCTACCGGGTCTGCAGCCCAGTGGCTCCTCAGTAGTGCCCTTCAGAGTGTTCACGTGAAGTATATGTTGTTTTCTTTCATATGAGAGTTTGCTCTCATAGCCAGTTTGTTATAGTTATTTTCTTTTCGGACCAGTAACGCTTGTTACTGACGTTTTTCCTATATATATGTAGGTGATAAGTACGAGATGGATGTGCCGGCCAGGACGGAGGAGCAATAAGGTCTTCTGCACACACACATTGGGTGATTGAATGCTTAATATTTTGTTTATGATGTTATTTTATAAACATGTTATGATTAAATATTTGAGGCATGACAATGACATGAAATGAAATGATCAGAGTAGCGCAGCAAAAGTGTGATGGGTTAGGACCCAAAGTTCAGAGAATGATGAATATAGTAGATTAGAAATCTGTGTGAATGCTAGTGTTGCTATGCGTATATATGTTTGAATATATGATTTTGACAAGGTGGCCCCTAATTGCATTTTTAGGGAAAATTCTGTCCCTTTCGTTTTAGAATTTTTACTAATTTTGATTGTAATTGTGTTGGTGTGAAAATTGGTTGCATGTCATCCATGTAGTATCCTGTTAGGGTTTTATGCATTCATACATACATATAGCAAGTTGGATCTTCATCTTAATATGCCGAGATTGGATACGCACGAGTTAGGTTCGGGTTAGCCGACCTAACAGGGGCCTGTAACATGCCAGTTTGGTTCACGAGTGTGAACCGGATTTGGGGTGTTACATTACTACCCAAAAACAAGACAAACAAACGAACCAAAGATAACCAAGCTCTGATACCACTTGTTTGGAAATAGACGCTTTAGCGGAAACAACCCAGAAAATATTTCCCCTCAAGATGAAATGAGAACAAATATAAGATGAATAGGAGATACCAAAAAATGGAAGGAAACTTTCCTCCCAATTTAGAGAAAAGAAAACCAACCTACTCGATCAACTTTGATTAAGAAATCTCTTACAATCAAGTATCGAAAAAATATCGAAAAAACCTCTCCTAACCCAAATCAGACCAATAACAAGATCTGAAAATACAATTCTTGAGAATACAATATATGAGAAATTGAGAAAACTAACATACACCTCAAAAGAAAATTGGATCAACCTCACACCCTGGATGACGACCCCTACTTCAACTTGAGATGATGAAAACTTCTCCAAACTCTCCCTGTATGAGCCAAATGTGCTCAAAAGCTCTCAAGAGGATGTTCTGCTCTAACATCAGAATTCTCCTTTATATAGAAGAATATGAGTAGAATTCTAGAGGCCAACTCATTAAACTTCTATAGCAAAGGATGAAATCACACTTCGGTATATGAAATGCTAACCATTAGTGCGATAACCGAAAAACCAAAAACTGGCAATTGAGTTTTTTCAATGCGAATGGGTGAGGGAAACTCAACATCACATCCATCTCACGAGGCATTGTAAATTGATGCGATACAAAGAGGGGCTTAGCTACAAATGCCTACTGAGAAATTAATTAACCAGCAAAACTTAAAGTCTTCCCTCCATTATTTATATCCTTCCCAAGAACTTCTTAGCTCTCACAACCTTCTCATCATCTAGCAAACTGATCTTCATAATAAACAGCCCACACCCAGATTTCATTTATTTACCTCTTTACCATTTTGTTCTCCATCTTCTACTCTGATCTGTCCTTCTTGTCATTAAGATTTTGTATCTGTGTATTTAAATCGCAATTGGTGATCTGTTTTCACAATCATTAGCTCATCTGCATCTTTTTGGGTCTTGTTATGTTTCCATTTTCATCGTTGGTGAGAGTTTCCTTGATCTCTCACTTTGCTGCTCCCATCTGTTTTAGCTACATCCAGTTCATTGTTTGATCTTCAAAAATCTAAAACATGTTCAGCCGCTTTAGAAAGAAGGAGCATCCTCAGTAAAGCACCCTTCATAGCTGGCTTCAACTCGCACTTGATCGGCTTTCATCTTCTTCCGCACCTTAATTTAGAGTTAATCATCGAGCTCCATTTCTTGGTCTCGTTCAATTTCCATTTTCTTCGTCAGTTCCTTTCTTCGTCTTTAGCTATATCCAATCCTTGTTTCTTCAAATCTACAACATGTTCAACCACTTCAGAAAGAAGAAAATTACTCAGAAAAGCACTCCCATCAATCCTAATGTAGACGAGATGCTCAATAATGCAATGAGGATTCATCGAGCACATCAGACCAATATAAAACCTGATCCAGCTTCGGTGCAAGCTCAAACCGAAAGAAAATTTGATTATGGTTGGATCATCTACTTCTGCTCTTATACAAGTCATGTCAAGCGCTTCTACGTCAACTTCTACTGCGAGTCACGAGCAATTGCAAGTGATATCTGGGCAAGTTGAACTTCCTCATAGAGTAGCTGGCAGGGGCGGCCTCCATTGGGTAAGACGAAGCCTTCAATGAGGTATGCGAATTTCTTACAGAAAATGATGTTGCAATGGTCGGAATTTATGGCATGGGAGCGGTTGGTAAAACCACTCTTACGAAAAAGTTCAAAAAAGAGTTTTTGGAACCCTCTAATTTCAAAGTCCTCTCTACCGTTGTTTCGAGAACCGTAAATATCGATATAATTCAAGAAGATTTAATGAGGGATTTGGGTTTACCCTTTGAGAGGGACGCCAATCGTTGCAAGCATGCAAGGGATATAAGTACCGCAATTGCTAATTGCTCCAAGAAACTAGCTCTACTTTTTGATGATATATGGAAAGTTTTAGATTTAGATGAGATTGCCAATTATTTGGGCGCGATTGATTTGAATATGTTTATTTTCAAACTAATTTTTACCACTCGGTTGGAAGATGTATGCTCACAGATGCAACCTGATAGAGAGATCAAGATTCAACCCTTAGGGTGGGATGACACATGGGCTCTATTTGCGAAAAATGTCGGGACAAAGACCTGCATTCCAATAATGAAATACTTGAGCTTGCTAAAATTGTTGCCAAAGAATGTGGAGGGTCGCTGCTCAAACTTACAGTCATTGGCAGGGTTATGACATGCAGATATAGTCGGGAGCATGGGAGAATGCATTGTTTACTCTCCGAAAGTCCCCATCAAAGTCTTCGGGGTCTGAGGAAAGACTATTTTCTGTCTTGAAATTGAGTTATGACAACATACAAAGTGATCTTGAGAAGGAGTGTTTCTTGTTTTGCTTCTTGTATCCGGAAGATTGGGTAATCAACCGACATGAACTTGTAGAATTTTGGATTGGAGGCGGAATTTTAGATTTGGATGGCAGTTATCATGAAACATGCAATAGAGGGGATGCAATTATAGATGGCTGCTGGCTGCATGTCTCATTGAAGTGAAGGGTCAGCGCCTAACAATGCATGATATCATTTGTGACTTGGGACTTTGAATTGCCTCCGAATTGAAATTCTTTGTTCACGATGGACGGTTGAAGTTGACGAAAGACCATTTGACAAATTGGTGGAAGGAGGCCCATGGGATCTACGTACTGAGAGGGGTGACTTACCGGAACGACCTCATAGCCAAGATTTGTCTGCATTAATCTTGAAAATTAATTGGGGTCTAGGAAAACTTAAGTTGCAAAATAATTTGTTTCAGTTCATGGACAAATTAATGATCTTAAAAGGGACCAATATTGATTTTTTTGATACATCACATGATGTGCTCGGACAATTGGTCGAGTTGAGACATCTTTCTTTACTTGCTACTAATCTAAAAAGGTTTCCAACGAGGTTGGGAAAGTTGAGAAAATTGATTGTGTTAGAATTTGAAGATGGTATTATTTCTATTCCTCCCGCCATAGGGCAACTTACAGAACTAAGAAGGCTCTCAATCTCTTGCGACAATCCTATAAAAGTGTTACCAATGGAACTTGGGAAGTTGTGCAAGCTAGAAGAACTAGTTTTGGGTAAGCATGCATATTTTACAAAAGCAATGGATGATTATATTAATCAGATTCCGGAAGGACTATTTCTGGGTATGGCGGAGCTTAGAGCACTCGAGCCTTGGGTGACGAGTGTGAGCATATTACCGGCTGATTTCTGGCATTTGAACGAGCTGGAACATCTGCGTATCACATCCTTGGAATTACTAAAATATCATGTGGAAAGCTTGCGAGAATATCCATCTCGGCTGGAAGATGGGGCAGGTGTGGAAATTGGCCAAGAAGATGTTTGTTTAAGCTGCATACAAGGTCTAAAGCGGTTGTCCAGGTGTCTAAGAAATGTTGAAATGAGAAGGTGGGGGGACATGGAAACAGCACTTGAGGCCAAGTGCGAGCTATCAAAGCTGAAATTTTGTGGATTTCTGTTTGATGAAATCGTAATAAGTAAAAGCTCTTGTTTTAACAAGGTGACTAGCTTTAGTGTTGTGAGATGCCCCAATTTAGAGAAGTTGGAAGTAGATGGGCATGCCCTCAATGGTCTTTCCGATTTGAGAATCCGTAGTTGTGCTACCCTCAAATATATTATTGGTCTTGAGCATCTTCAATGCCTCAAGCATCTTAGTATTTCATCATGCCCGGTACTTGAAGGAGAGCTCGTAAAGCCAAATAAGGGAATTGGTTCGTCACCTATTATGTGCTTGCCTTGTTTAGAGTCGCTTCGTCTCCGTAATCTTCCACAATTGAGAATGATATGCAGTGACGGTGTCTCCTTTGCCTCTCGCAGCTGTCTATCAGTTCTTGTGAAAGGCTGGAAAAGTTTCCCAGAGGCCTAATGAAGGAGAAAAGGCCACTGGGAGGTTTCATTGCGCGAAGGAAGGAGTGGTGGGAATTGCTACAGTGGCAAGAAGAAGAGTTTAAGTGCTGCCTCCTTTCCCTTTATTTATCTTAAAGCCTGGAATGATGGCAACATGCGCTTCATGTGTATTTGGGTGCTTTTCTTTTGTTGTGTTTGTATGATGTCAAAATGTCGAACCATGCATTTGATTTCGGATCCAATCGTGCATTCAGTACTTATCTTATCAATCAAGTCATGCTCTTGAGGCCCTTGGTGCAAGTATAAAAGTAATATAACATCATTAAAATTAAATAACGAACTTTTATAAAAAAAAGGGTGGGATATTTTTTATATTACGCTGCATAATTACTAAAATGGGGAAAAATTCGAATTATCTAAAATATTCCCGCTTATAAAATTTTTTAAAAAATGTTTAAGGCGGTTGTCAGCAAGCGGCTGTATGGCCACCCACAGTCTAGGCTCGGACCACCCACAAGGCTAGGAAATTGAGATCCGGCCATCCACAACCTTGAGTGTCTGTCATTGTCGGCCAAAATTTTTATTTTATTTTTTAAATTTTAATCTAGGTGTGGCCGGCCATTTCCGATTCCCCCAAGGCTTGATTTGGCCTTGGGGCGGTCAGATATGGCCACCCGTGCCTCACCGATGATTTTTTAACGCCAACAAGGGACCGGTAATTTTTTTAAAATATTTTTTAAAAAAATTGGAGGCAATTTTGTTGTTATACTAAAATTTTCCTTTTTCTAGTAATTATGCTTACGATCACCCGGTAGTATAAAAATTTCCTCCTTTTTAAAAGAGTACAATTTTAGATTGTCTATCAAAAGTGAGGATAGTTACAAAAATTGAAAAAAAAGAGTGAGAAGATAAAAAAAATGCATAGTTCTGCCCTTATGCAGGTCCGCTGGGACTATGCAATCATTTAGGAAAGAAAAAAATGATTCGGGTCCTTTTAAAGGAGGTGTTACATACCTTTTTTTAAAGGTGGCGTGGATGTAAGGGGTTGTGACTCAGCACTTGTAAATGGAGTGATGATGGTGTAGGACATTTGGTGGCCAAAATGACACCAATATAACGGAAGACGATCAGAAAGTAGTCGCCAGAGCATTACGGATTGGAGTTGATGACCCAACGATTGTATCTTATAAATGTGCAATGTATTTGATACTGAACTTGACCTACTAATTATAATTAAATAAAAATAAATTAAATATGTTTGACCGAATTATTGATTGAATGATAGAAAAAAATTATAAATTAATAATAATAGTGATAATTTTAAAGTTTATTACCAAAGTATCATTAAAAATATTAAATCTAAAGCTCACTGACCTTGGTTTTAAACTTTTCATAATAATATTATATGTACTTATTCAAATAATTTTTTTAAAATGATTTTAATTTTTATTTTAATTACATGAGAAAAACTAAGACAATTAAAAGAGAATGATTATATAAATGAGTAATTAGTTTTCTAACAAATAAATTAATATTTTAATGAGAAAATAATTAGATATAATGTAATAAATAGAGGATGAAAATAAATTTATATATCGATCAAATTTTATAGAGTTTGAGTGTGACTGATTTGACCGAATAATTTTTATCCGAATGACTAACTTTTTGTCCCGGTTAAATAGTCAAATATGAACAATACCTTGCCTAATGTCAATATACGATGTCTACCCTTGAGTGCCACATTAAGGTGGTTGGTTTGTGAGCTTGAAATGAAGGGGCTCAATTGCAAGTTTAATTATATGGAGAAAAGAATCTATTTATAATAAGAAAACCAGTTTTAACAAATATCTTCAAATTTTAATGAATAGTTATCAAATATAGCTTGTTATGATTGGTTGTCATAGTAACAAAATTTAATTTCAAATCTTGTTAAGATATTTGGAAATCTCTACAAAGCATAATTTCAAATCTTACTAAGATGTTTAGAACCCTAATAAAATGCAATCTTTTCATCTAAACTACCAATTTTCCATCATTATTTGATTAGTAATTTTATTAATTAAAAGTTTCAAAAATAATAAAAAAATAAGTGTGTTTATCAACTCTTGTCTACCATCTTTATCAAATTTATAATTTAATTAATACAAAGTTCAATAAATAATACTTTTTTTGCCAAGTGTCTTGTGTTGAGCTACGTAGATAATTTCTAAATGCGTACCTAATTATTTTAATTGCTAGGGTTAATAATTGGGAGATTATGTGCATGTTTTAATTAGAGCAAAATGGTAATAATTAATTAAGTGACGAACATATAAATATATTTTTTGCCTTGAGTATCATTTTATAATGACGGTTGTTGGGTACAGCATAACATTTCACTCCATGCATTTAGAATATATTTACGTGTTAACCAAGGTTAAATTGTCTAAAAATTATATATCATAAACCCAATTTTTTTAAGTTAGTTAAAAATTAAGTTACTTACAATACTTTCTCACCCACAAATAGAAAATGTTCTAGCCATCTAAACTATATTAATTTAATATTAAAAATTATGAAATTAGTAAATAAATAATTTAAATTAAATAAATTCATCAAATTAATACCATGCAATTAAAAGTTGTAAAATTAATATTAATGTAAAAATAAATTTTATGATCATATATAAAATAATTAAATAATATTTTATCAAATCAGTAAATCAATTATAGTAGAGCTTCGACCATTACCGTTTATACTAAAAGTCGGTTGGGTTAAATCAACCAAAATTTTAACCATTTTGCTGATACCGGGAACAAGATATTTAACATTTTTGCTTCATTCAATTCAGAACGGTGGGTAAATCAGAAAATCGATGACCATTTACAGCAGCCACACAACAGTGCAAGCAAAGCATGGCATTTTCACACTCAGAACATCAATGAAGGCCATATAAACAATCAAAAGATCACAACCACTCCTACCCACAGAAGTGGTCTTTTCTCTCATCCTACACAAATCAGAATCACCTAACCAAGCAATTAAACTGTTCCTACTCTATCACCAAAAAACACTCCCAACCACACAATCTGCCATACCAGAACCATCCGAGCAAAGATTGGAAGTTTCTTACTTTGTAAGAACCGCCAAGAATCCCCAGGCAGTTTCTACTCTTATCAGGTGGGCATGATGGGCTGGCCAACAGCACATGTGAGCTAGTATG